>JADLZK010012209.1:0-101809 GCA_015847255.1 Hyparrhenia diplandra | reverse complement strand
GTGGATCATAATTTATAGTGTTGTCATTCAACGATACAATGGCCGCTGCCAATCCTTTAGAACGACAAACCAACAACTGCTTGATATTTTAGTCTTTATACTGATGCAATCAGAATGTCATTTAGATCCTCTGCTCAGCAAGTATGTTTTTTTAAAGTTCTAGGAATTTGAAGCAACCTGTGCTAATGTCGCATTTTCATCCACTTGCTTTCTTTTTTGCTTCCCCATGAAAACAACAGGGCTTACGCACTCAGTCCAGTTGCCATTGGTTTACTATCCAATTAGCTGGCAAATTACATAGAAGCTGATACCTTAAGTTCATAAACGTGTGCAATCTTGGAAACCGTCAGGTGAACTGATCCTATTTTGACCGGTTAACATATATATATAGTGACCTGCTGTACAAAGTCTAAGCTGATACCTTATTAGGTGCAGAAAATAAATTGTCGTGATGCCCTCTCAACACAAATTCTTGGCATGTGCAATCTTGCAAACTGTCTGGCCAACTGATCCTGTTTTGACCGGTTGACTATATAGAGACAGTTCTACAAAATCTATATATATCCTAGATCGAGCTAACATCGAGACAGCTCTACAAAATCTATATATATTGCAAATGGCAGCAGATTTATATATATATACTCTCATATAGAAATAAGTAGGTTTTTGACAATGTGAATGATAGGAAGGAAGGAGAGAAATAGGCCTTGATATATTACTGATGTCAATGTCATCAACGCCATCAACCAATACCCATGGCACCACTTGCAAGTGCAGCTTGTTCTCAATCCTGGGTGCTCAAACCCGTGATGCATAGGGGAGGTCCTCAACATTGTCAATCCTGTTTTCATGGAGGTATATACCATTCTGACTATCTTGCCAATAATCCTGTTTTATTTATTCTACCACTAGGAGGCCATGAACAAGTCCGATCAGGCTGGAACCTCCATGAAGCCCTTATGTTCTTTCTGTTACGTCTTGATCCGGTTTGACCTATATAAAGAATGAGATGAAAAGACCAATTTTATAGATACTTGCTCTTTATAGTGGTAAAAGAAAAAGGGTTAGGACCGTACTTGTGTGATTTTATTGTTTTTAATTTCTCTAGTCTGGTCTAGTTTTCCTCATATCAAATAGAAATTTGGTTGTCTATATAAACTAATTTTTCTGTCCCATTGGGTTTGGTTTGTTGCAAGTCATCGTTTGCTGAAGTCTTCACGATAGTGTCTTTTTTCAGTTAGAAAATGCAAGAATCGCTAAAAATCAAGGAACCGGCAATTCTGGAGATTAGCTGTATGGAACCATGGCCTAATAAAGTCAAAACTCTATACTATCCAACTTGCATAAACATTACAGACTAATAACTTGGGAACAAATGCGCAAAAGCCTATAAACATGGGAACTGGACTTACAAAAATCAACTGACTTCTTTTTATATAAAAATATTCGTTGGAAATTTATATATGTATATTTTTATGAAATTAATTCTCAAGACAAATCTATTGATAAAAATACTTTGTTATTCATGATTTTATATGAACTGGACTTACAAAAATCAACTGACTTCTCTTTTTTATATAAACTCAATGACTTTAAAGTTATTCATGATTTATGTTCTCAATGTTTGACCAAACCTTTTTCCAAAACGTCCTCTGGATGGAGTATATATATAAAATAGCGCAGCATTTTATCTTTTTATATATACAAAATAGCTCAACATTGTTATCCAAGCTCAACCATATAATATTTATTACAGATTATCAGTAAATACTTTTTATGTTGAATTTGAGGGAGTGCAACTTTCCAACAAATGCACGCATGTGTCACATGAACACTAACCCTGGACTTCAGACCAATTAGCATGAACAGTTTGTTTGCAGAGATCTCCCAAATAATCTATCCGAGATCGAGCTGGCATCTACTTTGAACAATTAAAGGGGGGTGTACGGTATGCAGTTCCATATTTTATGGCTAAAATCGTACTGCATAACACATTGGAGGTCAAGAAAAATTGTCCAATCTAGCCATTATAATAAAGCTTCTATGTACGTGCATATACTGTCCCATAGTTCTATGCTTCTCCTATAAATAAGGATGAGATCCTGAGCAAACACATCCAGTAGTTGAGCACAGCAAGAACTGGCATGATCCACTTCCCAGTACGTGCGTTTCAGAGTTATACTGTGCTGCGGGCGACGCCTTGAGCAGCTTGTCTGCTCGTCGCCTCCGTCTCTCGAGAAAGAAGAGACCGATGGCTTCTCTGCCAACCGCCGGTGTTGCAGGTGGCGATTCAGAACAGGTAGTTCCCAGTTCCTTCACTCTGTTGGAGACCATTGCTGCTCGTTTGCCTCCACATCTGCGCCGTTTCCTTCACCAGATGCTTCTTCCTCTCGCCGCCACAGCCCACAGCTCGGACCTGGCCCCGAGCCATGCCGGCCACAATGCCACCCAGACGCCCATGTTTTCAGTGGTATATTGAAACACCAAATATCCTGCAAGAGCAAGACTATAATGCCCGTATTGACATCTCTTGGGATCTCAAAGAAAAAAAGCACAAACAGCACAAACATGGGTAGGCTTGATTTTTTAAATTGAATTAATCAAGACTAACCTTACACTCAACATCTGCTTATTTCTTCGCCAATTTCCACCTTATTGTTTAGTTTCTTATAGTGCAACGGTATTCCCATGTATTAGTTCTCACCAAATAATTGAGAATCTTGTGTCTCACACAATTTAGCTTGCCCGAGATACATGATTTCACTTTTTGTGAAAAATTATCTTTAGACTTGATATTGTTCAAATTTGTTGAGCAACAACTTCATATTCATAGTTGGTGCAATAAAATGGTCTAGAAATAAAACAGTGGCATCTGTGCATTGAAAAGAGACACACCATCCTCTATTAAGGAGTACAACCGCACAAATTTGACCACCTTCCTTGTCCCCTGGCAATGACGAAAAAAACAAACATATCCATCACTGTATTAAAAAAAAGGAGATAGTAGTCGGTCACCTTACCTTAATGCTTTCTATTTGGAAGAAGAGAGGAGAATATTTCCTTTCCACACATTGGAAAACTAATGTGAACTCGTGTTGAAGATCACCCGGCATCTCTGAGAGCCTTGGTGTTGGAAAATGAAGACATTCTTCGTTCCATGACAAATAAATACTCCAGCACATACTTTTAGGGTGTTTGGCATGGCTCCTTTGGAGGAGTTGTAGTCTTTTGATAGGGCTCGTTCCATGGAGTCGAGCTGAGCAGAGTCGCAGAGGAGCCCTACCAACCATACTCAATGTCCTTTTAGGGTCCACATGTCGAAATGTAAAAAGAGTGGAATAGTCTCATTAGACATGGCAATGTTTTGCTCCAATCTTCTGTTCACACTTTGTGTCTTGCCACACTTAGCTAAGGTCAGTTATAACTCATTAGACCTAGGAATCCAATAGCCTGGCCTGAACTCAAAAGAACAATCGGGTAAGATGAATAGTAATGGTGGTTTTTCCAAAGACATGCCACTAAATACTTATACAAAGTGCCATGCATTGTTTTTGACAAAGCACTAGTTGACTAGATACATCATGTACCTCTAACACTAGCTAATGACCTCATAAAAATGGTGGCCAATGTAGATTGCTCAATTTTTCATTAACAATTGCTTCATGCTTATTGGCACCAGACCTGAAAATATTTTCTCATATCCTTTATTTTCTAGCTTTTGGTAGAAGCAGATGGCTCAACACGGACACTTATTTTGAATAGGCCAAAGAAGCTTAATGCACTCTCCTCCGCAATGGTATCTTAAGAGTTCACTAGTATTACAAGTATACCATGTTTAATTTTAGACTAAGTAGGTACATGATAAGTTTTATTTCATGTTGCGTATTAAGCGACTCCTCAGGTGTTTCATTGTTTATGAGAAAGATGAGAGAATTAAATTGTTGATTATGAAGGTATCTCAGACCACTGTGTGTTTGTATTGTAATTCAGTATTTTAGGTGGTCAGTAGTCTAACTTAGTACGCTATACATGTTGTATTCATTCACTAGTATTGACCGGCTCCGACTCCTCCATGTTTTGTAGTATCTAAGGAGTTGTATACATTTTTCTCTCAAATGAATTAGGACCCAGTGAAACAACAACATTTGGATTCATGGCTTCAGCTCTATCGCACACTGTAGCAAGGGAGCTGAAGCCATTTAGTGCGACACCAAGTGGGACACAAATGTGTTATGTGTTTCCAATAGAAATCACAGCAAGGCAGTCACAGAGAATTTGAGTTTCCCAATCTAGTTTCTATCAAAATAGATAATACCGAGAGGAAGAGGGTGAAGCATTTTACTACGTAGAGTTTATGGTAACATGATTTTCTTTCATCAATTCATTTTTGTTTCTCATTTCCTTCTATAGCTGTTTTAAATTGATATGATAATAACTATAATTTACTACCTCTGGGAGGCTGTCTTTTGATCTCAATGTTTGTCGTAGTGTTGATGCATGACTTGTTTTCAGGGTAAAGGAGAGCGTTCTGTGCTGGAGGGGATATTACTGGCTGTGTCCGGTCTATACATAACGGTAACTATTTTTAGAATCTCACTGTAGTATCTATTGTCAAATGTTGATTTCTTTACATCTTTTCACCGTCTGGTGTTACCAGACTCAAAACACCCATGTAACATGTTTCAAATAGTCTAAGGTTCTTCCACATGTTCTGTTGACGATTGTGTTTTGTGTTAAATTCTAAAAAATAGAAAGTTGGAAATGGGGTGCTGATTTCTTCCGAGATCTATATTTGTTAAACTACATAATTGCAACCTATATCAAACCCTCAGGCAAGCTCCATCCCTTACTATTGTCTTATTATAATGGGGAAATTTGCCACAAGACATCCAAAATTACTCATCTTTTTGCTGGTGGACAGCATGAAAAATCACATTTGCTGAAAAGACACTCTCGGTTCTCATCAAATTTGCTGGTGGACCTTTAGCGCCTATTAATACCGATCACCAAAACAACTGCCATTTGTAACCTATAAGATCAAAAAAGATATGAAATTTTGACAACAACAAGATATGATAGTTATCTACAAATTATCTAATACTCACTTCCATATAAAAACGTCATTAAGGACATGATATGGAAGTGGGTATTAGATGATTTGTAGGTAACTATCAAATCTTGTTGTCATTAAAATTTCATAGTCATTGGCCTTATGGTTTATAAATAGCAGTTGTCTTGGTGGTGAGTATTAATAGGCATAGTGTTCGCCAACAAATTTGACGAGAACCGAGTGTCTTTCAGCAAATGTGCTTTTTCACGGTGTCCACCAGCAAAGATGAGTCATTTTGGATATCCCGTGGAAAATTTCCTCTATTATAATTGTTCACTTTTTGTTCATTGCCTCTAAATGTTTAAGCAATTTAACTACAGGTTTCTCTTCTCGACCGGAATTGTCATGGGTGGAGGTGCTGGTATTTCTTTACATGGAAGATTTCGAGTTGCCACCGATAACACGGTACATATACTAGAAACCAAACTCAAGTGATTTTTTTATGTCGCTGCTTTTGTACTCATTTTTTCAAGAGGAGCAGTTGTTATGAAGCACAAAAAGTTATGAATTATTTTTGTTGAAACTACTTTTTAGAGGCATTCAACATTGATCACCGCCTTTTGAAAATTGATTTCTAAAGATGGACACCTAGAATTCCCGTTTCTATTAATATTGGAGATGAGCATCTAAACATGCCCTTTTCTTGAAACATTGGGAAGGATGTCCTAAGACACCTACCTCTATAAATAATATCCATTGGTGGGAACTTGCCGGGGTCGCCAAGACATTCACGGAGGCCGCATTTTTGATGTGCCCATCTCCGTTAACGAGAGGGTATCTTATAGAAAGCTTTTGTGTTAGTGCTGATAAATATTATCAAGCCTGCATATTTACTAGAACAGGTTTCAGTAATTGTACAAACTTTCCTTTTTGTTATCTTGACCGGTGCAAGTAGTTCTTCTAATCACTTGGAGCATAGAAAATCTTGCTTTCTTTAGTCATAATATTTTCAAGTCCCAAAATCTAGATCATTCACGTTTGGAATATACATGCAGATTTTTTGCAATGCCGTAAACAGCTCTGGGTCTATTTCAGATGTAGGGGCCTCATATTTTCTATCTCGGCTCCCTGGGTTCTATGGTAATCTAGTATCTTTCTTTTTTGATTAAGTTAAAAAGTACATGCAGTCCTGGCATAGCCATGTATTTAATATTGCTCGATATTTGTAACAGTCTAGTAATATTATTCATGATCATACTCTTCTTTAAGTTGCAGTTTAAGAGTTACCATGAGCTTCTTGAGCAAATGGTATATGCAATAATATAAGTGACTGTAGGCATATAACAGAGAAAAAAACAGTCACCTTCTTGATTTCTATTTGGTTTATCAGCTCTGTTAAGTTAATTAGTTGTACTTCCTTAGGTCAACCTTCTAGTTGGTGGTAGAAGTAATGAAAATGCTATCTTGATTTTCTACAGGGGAATATCTTGGTCTTTCTGGTGGTAGATTGGATGGCGCGGAAATGCTTGCATGTGGTCTGGCAACACATTTTGTGCCATCTAATGTAGGTTCACTGGTACCAAAAATTTTACATAGCTACCAAATTATTCTTCGTGTTATGACGATGTTTGCTATTACAGTTCTGGTTATTATTGTTTAGAACATGCTACAGAAATCCTAACCTTATTGATATAGCATTTTGCATGATTTCAATATTTTTTGGGGGCTTGCATCATTAAGGTGCAGTATGTTGTATATCGGTCTACAACTCCAAGTAAATACTCACTCTGTTTCCAGAGGCTTCTATTGATGGAAGAATCCCTAAAAAAAAGGTGGACACCTCAAATAATTTTGTTGTGTGTAGTACTATAGATCAGTTTGCTCAACAGTCATCACTGAAAGAAAACAGTTCCTTGAATAGGTAAGGGTGTAACTGATTGAATGACTGAAATATGATTGATTCATAGTTTCACTATTTTTAATTCTCTGGTGCACCCCAGGCTGGAAATCATCAACAAATGTTTTTCTAAAAGGACTGTTGAGGAAATTATATCTACTCTGGTGAGTTTGTTACAGTAACTGTAGATTTTTTATTGGTTCGGTGTCATGATCTCAAATATTAATAAATAGATATTTACCGTGCATGTCAGGAGCAAGTGGCCTTAGATTTGGCTGATGAATGGATTGCTGCGACAATTCAGTATTTGAAAAAGGCTTCTCCTACTAGTTTGAAAATCTCTCTGAGATCGGTATTCCCTAGAAACCGTCTCAAATTGGCAATATTGGGGAGTGCCTGCACCTCAGTTGTGTTCATCTGAATATTATAGTTGTCTCATTATTTTTTTTTTTTTTTTTTTAACATGGAGTTCAGATAAGAGAAGGGAGAACTCAAACTATTGGGGAGTGCCTGCATCGAGAATATAGAATGGTTTGCCATGTCATGCGTGGTGAATTCAGCCCAGATTTCTATGAAGTAAATATGGAACATCACGAACATTATTTTGCTATTTACATCGTAGTCATTGCACAGCGATATCTTTGCACATAATACCTAATTCCAGTTGACGGGCAGAATTAACATTATTGTGCTCTATACTGTGTTGTCATTGCACAGCCGGTACCTAACATCCAATTCCCATTGCAGGGGTGCCGGGCTATACTAGTAGACAAAGATAAAAACCCAATGGTTCAGATAATTTCTTAGCACATCTCCATAAAATTAATGCTGGCAGAAGTTTACTCTACCTGATACAACCTTTTTGATAATGCTAATCTATTTTGGGGGACTTGCAGTGGATGCTGCAAAGGTTGGAACAAGTCCGTGATGAGGGCGTTGAAGAATATTTCTCAAGAGTTGATGATCCGAGTGGGAAGATTTAAACCTATCTGATTTAAAGTCCAAGCTTTGATGGAAGTCTTTGGTGAAGTGTTTAACGGAGCCTCCGTTTGAAGAGAGTCTGCCTAGACTGAAGACTATACTAAATTAAAACTGATTATGACACATATGGTAATTTGTATCACAAAAGATACCGTTTGTTGTTCAATGTGTAGATCATAGCTTGATGTCAATTTGTAGCATAAAAGGTACTCTTTGCTATTGTGACAGAAAAACTTGTGTCTCGAACGTTGGGACATAATCCATTATGGCACATTTGATCATCCTACCATTGCAACCCTTAAATGATGTAGTTTGCTTGTCCATGAAATGAATCTATGCATCGAAAGGGTTTGTTTCATTCGCCAGTCTGAACCTCTACAGCTGATGTGTCACTCTTGGAAACCATGAGATCGATGAAAGACTCTATTAAAACTGGTCTTAGGACACTATTTTTTTGGGTAAGAATCTCTAGTGTTGTAGTCTCATTCAGATGACATGTGTGCTTCAAATTGGATTGGTTGTCCATTTTCTTTATTAGATTGGATTGGTTATCTCATGAAACTATGAAAGTGTGTAATATTGTTATGGCCAAAAAAAAATTAAAGTACGTATTGTTGCAAAAAAACCTGATATATGTCGATATCAGAAAATGCAAGCAAAGCTAAACCTTAGGAAGCTACAAAGATTATCAAATAAGGTGATGTTGGACTATATTTAGGGTGAGGAACCTGGTCTTAGTGTAGATGATCCTCTACTTACTTCTAGCCATGGGAACGGCATCGGCCGGGGGTGCTTTTGGCACAACTATATGTAACTAAGCGGTCAGATTATACATACAGTGCTCACTTTTTTACATTGTATCGGTCGATTCTAGCCACCAATGCCGGCTAGCTTTTCGAATCACAAGCACCCTTGGGGAGAGATCGATCTCCCCTAGGGCAGCGTCCGTATTTGGGCACATGAGCCATGAGCACACTGCTCTCCGGGCGCGGGTTGCGGGGTGGCCACCAGCGACGCGGCGATGCCCACCAGCCTTCGCGGTTGTGCGAGGACCAAGCCACAACCGCGAGCACGTTGGCGCATAGCCATGGCCTTCCGCCCGGTGGCCCCCGCCTAGGTCTCATCCTGCGCATCAGCATCCACAAGCGGGCGATCCACCCGCTCTGTCCGGTCGTCACGTGCGGCGTGGACTCATCCTGGCTGCAGCTCAAGCATTGCCTCGGCCCTCAATGAATATTATGGCTGTGCAATAATGTCATAATGACAATCCAATAACTGCCCCGATTATTTAATCTTTACTGATGTAATCACAATGTCATTTAGATCCTCTGCTTTCGAGAAAAGAGGGCGAATTACATAGAAGAAGCGACAACAGGTGATCTTGGCAGCATTTGAATCCACTTGCTTTATTTTTGCTTCCCCATGAAAACAAAGAGGGCGAATTACATAGAGAAGCTGACACCTTAAGTACAGAAAAAATAAGTGATGGTGCCCTCATCAGATTCTTGGCGTGTGAAATCTTGGAAACTGTCAAGTCAATTGATCCTGTTTTTTACCTTTACATATATAGAGACCAGGTCTAAAAATCTATATATCCTAAAGAAGCTGATAACTTATTAGGTACGAGAAAATAAATTGTCGCGTGATGCCCGCAACATATTCTTGGTGTGTGTAATCTCACAAACCGTCAGCCAACCGATCTGTTTTTGTCCGGTTTAGATGTATAGAGACAAGTCTACGAAATCTAGATATCCTAGGTCGAGCTGAAGTGGATTATATCTATATATATAGAAGACTTACAAGGTGGTACTAATTGTCAATTTGTATGTGGCTATTGTGTAGGCTAGATTCGGGCACAAGCAATGTACCTTTGCTAATGTCACTAGTTTTATATATACTCGATGTCATTGTCGTGGATATCACCGATGTCAATGTCATTAACACCTTCACCCATGGCACCACTTGTTCACAATTTGGCGTGCTCAAACTTGCGCGCCGTAATCGAGGTCCTCAACGTTGTTGTTACTCAGGCCACGGTAAAGAGGCACCCTCACCAAGTTCAATAAGGGCAATTGCATGGCCAAGCACGGGGAGGAAGAAAAGCAAGAATTACCACGGTGGTGAGTTTGCTTTGGGGATCGAACCCGCCTTGGCAAATAAAGTGGCAAACGCACATCTGTCCCACTTCAAGAAGGTAGCGGAGAGGTCATGCCCTATCAAGTATGAATACACGGAATCGGATCTCTTCAAGTGTTTCATTCACGGTGACCTCAGGCCTATCAAAGCAAGAAGAATCATTAACCCCGAGCCACCGATCAATGCAGTCTAATTTTTTCCCCAAAATACAATACAAGGTATTTTGGGTCCTGAACCTCCTCTCTTCTCTGTACTTTTTGGCATAGAACATTGAGATTCCTTTTAATCATGGCATTGCCCAAAATAACCAACATATAAGGAAAACAACAACTGAGTTCCTCATCATCTACCTCTCTATATCTGAGTTGAAGCTAATGTAGATGCTCACCATGTGAAAGGTCAATATGGCATATCCGGTAGTTACGTCATCAGTTGAAAGGGTCTTTTAGGCTATAAAGATTATCAAATTAAAAGAATTGCACAACAAGAAGTATGCTTGGCTTAATGACTTAGTTCTACATTGAGCGAGAAATATTCAAAGGAATTGATCTTGAGAAGATCAAGAAAACATTTCAAACAAGAAAGACACGCCAATGTAGTTGCCTAGGTCATATAGGCGTAAGTGAAGAAGCTTCATTGTCACATGCATGGCTTGTTGACTTGTATTTTTAAAATTTTTCCATTTATTCTAAATGTTTTTACTTATATATCTTGTTCTTGACTATCACTGCGCCCTACCTTTAATTTTTTCATCGTCTACCACGGAAGAACCGGGAACCATACAGGGACATCGGCAACAGAAAGATGCCCACTCTGCATTATAAATTGGAAATCGGGTACTTGATAATAGAGGATACACTTGCATTATAAATTAAAAATGTTTAAACAGTTGAAGGGCATCTGGTACGCAATTTGACAGTTTGAAGTTGGAAATCGGGCTGCATTATAAATTGGAGACTGAGAAATTGTCTATCCTAGCCTTGATAATAGAGGTTTCGGCGTACATAGAAGGGGCCATACCGTCCATATTGCTTTCCTTCTACAATAAATAAGAAAAGAAGTCCTGTCTTCTGAAGCAAACGAAGCCAGTAGTTGAGCGCAAGAAAAAGAATTGGCTCGATCCTCATCCCTGTACGTGTGCTTCATAAAGTGCTACTGGCGCCAGCCTTGAGCCACTTGACTGCTAGACGCGTCTCGTCCAAGGGAGGAAGAGACCGATGGCTTCTCTGCCAGCCACCAGTGCTGCTGCAGGTGGTGATTCGGACCAGGTAATTCCCAGTTCGTTCACTCTGTGGGGAGACCATCGCTGCTCGTTCGCCTCAGTATCTGCTCGGTTTCCTTCACCTGCTGCTTCTGCCACTGCCGCAACAGCCGTCCCTTGCATGACAGAAGGCCACCAGATGCCTAGGTTTATCTAATAAAGTGCCTCCAATGATGATGGTGTTTGGTTCATTTTCCAAACTTCTCCTTAGATATGTGTTGACCAAGTTAACAGGAGTTTGGTTAGCAATTAGACTTGGCCAACTGGATTTGACCAAATTTTGTATTAGGAATCTGGAGGTGTGAGAGGCCCAGCCTACTGGTTGTATATATTAAAAAAATAGGAAAAGAAGGATTGGAATGTACAAATATAGAAAACAAAGAATCTAACGTTTTTTTTTCTTTAAAAATACTTTTTTTGCCATTGTGTTATCTTTTTAGATAAACGAATCAATCCGGCTTCACCTGTGGTAGCCAAGAAAATCAACCATTTATTATTTAGGTTGTGCAAAACATATGCAAATCAATCACACTCAAATATTAATCATAACATTATTTGGCCATAAAAAAAAAAGTAAGGAATTTCATTATTGCCGCTATTTCTAATGTCTCACAAACATGGGAGCCAGTGTTATAGCAAGTGTATTCCTTTGAAGAAATCCTGAAAAGAGATATAGGTTGCACCCATATTATTTCTTAGTAGCCATAATGTCCAACAAATGACTGCACCACCTCTCTATCATAACATTGCTTTCCATCCAAAATAAGAAAAATAATTGCATTGACGCCATTTCAAAAGTGGGTTTGAGAGCCAAAACAATATGTATTGCCCGCCATTGGGACTTAGCTCGCAAACACTCAATGATGTGTACAATAGTTTCATCACAACCATAAAAGAACAATTTAAAAGCCATTTGTTTAACAAGCATTTATCCTTTGGTATTGCAGATAACACACCACTTAGCAAGTTTATTTTTCAGTTGATCCTAGTACCAAAAAATCACTATCTAAAAATACTCTATTTTATTTAGAACACCTCATGGGATGTCAAAAAAAGAAGAAGAAGAAATCATCAGCATGGGTTGGATAAATAAGACTGAACTAGTCAGGACTAATCTTCCACCCATTGACAATATTTTTTTTTTTTCCATCTACATAGTTCCTTCTGAATTCTTTCTTCAATTCTCCACAAAATAATTGAGAATTCTTTGTCTCACACAGCTTAGCTTGTTGAAACACATTATTTCAGTTTTGTGAAAAATTGTCTTTAGATTTGATGTTCTTCAAATGTAGAGAAATAATTTCATATTCATATCTTGTACAATATCGTGGTGTAGAATCGTTGCCAAAAATATGATGGTGTAGAAATAAAATAGTGTCATGTTGTAGAATCCTTGCAAAAAATACCATGGTGTAGAAATAAAATAGTGTCATTTGTGTACTGCAAGATAGGTGGAGTGCAATCCCACAAATTTGACCACATTCCTTGACCGTAGAAATGGATGACAACCAACATACCTGACACTATATTAAAAAAGTATAATATAGAGGGCCGCCATGCCTTAAACCTTTCATTTAGGAAGATGAGTGGAAAATATTTTGTTTCCACACATCGGATAACCATTGTGAACACTTGTTGGGAGATCATCTAACATGTCTATTGGCTTTGTGGGATTTGTTGGAGAATGAACATTGGACAAGCAAATACTACAGCACATAAACGTATCTGGTTCTCGGAGACATGGCAAAGTATTGCTCCAAATGTTTTGTTTGAACTTTTTGAGCCTTTCCACACTTATTTGAGATTAGTTGCAATTTATAGGAATCAAATAGCCTTGAAATCAATAGAACATCATGCTTGGAATAATAGTAATGGAAGCTTTTCAACACACTTCACTAATGATGTTTGAAAAGTGACATGAATTTTTAGTCTAAACACTAGTAACTAGATACATCCTTTACCTGTCACACTAATATAATGACCCTTCACAAATGAAGGTCCAGTGTAGCATGCTCAATTTCAGGGCAGGGGCGTTGGTCGGGTGGCTCTAATAGTTTGTTTTAGTGCTTTTTTGATACAATAACTAAAAAACATTTTCCTGTGTATCCTCTATTTTCTAGGTTTTGGTAGAAGCACATGGCTCAACACAGACACTTATTTTGAACAGGCGAAATCAGCTTAATGTACTCTCATCCACAATGGTAGGTTAAGGGTTCACTAGTATTACAGTACCATGTTCACTTTTAGAATTGTAGGTGCAGGATGATTGTTCTTTCTTGTTGCAGATTAAGCTGCTCCTGAGGAGTTACATTGTTTATGAGAAAGATGACAGAGTTAAATTGCTGATTTTGAAGGTATTTTATAGCACCTTGTTTTTTTACTGTAACTCAGTATTTGATGTGGTGACTGGTCTAACTTAGATTATAGATGTCTATTAGGCTTTAGCTCACAGAGCTTTCACGAGGCTCGACTCCTCCGTGCATTGTAGTAAGGAGTTGCTTTTATCTTTCTTTCTCCAAATGAACTATGAGCTGGTGAAACAACCATTTTTGGATTCACTGCATTCAACTCTACCATGCGGTAGCACAAGGAGCTGGAGCCATTTAGAGCCATGCGAAATAGGGCGTAAATGGGACGTAAATGTGTGATTCTCCACTAGAAATTACCATGCAGCAAGGCAGTCACAGAGAAAACGAGTTGCCCATGTAGCATCTCTCAAATAGATAATACATAGAGGTAGAAGTGAAGCATTTTACTCTGTTCCAATTTGAAGCACGCCACTCGTATCGAACTTATGAATTCATAATTAAACTTGTTGCCATTCTAAGTCTTGCAAGGGAACAATATTTGAAATTTTAACTGCTTGTGTTCCAGTGATCTTATTCTTCATTCCTACAGATCATCGTCAGGCTTGCTATAGGGTTTTCATTAACTTGCTTTTCTTTCTTCAATTTATTATGTTTCTCATTTCCTTTTATTAGCCTTCGTAAATTGACATGATAATGACTTTGATTTTATTACCACCGGGAAACCGTCTGTTGATCTCAATTTCTGTGATTGTGTTGAAACATGACTTGTTTTCAGGGGAAAGGACGAGCATTTTGTGCTGGAGCTGATGTTACTGATTGTGTCCGGTCTATACACAATGGTAACTACTTCTGTTGTCCAATGAAGATTTCCTTGCATCTTTGTCACGGTCTTATGTTACCTGACTGAACACCCGTGTTACATGTGTCTAATGGTCTAAAGTTGTCCTACATGTTTAGTTGACTGTGTTGTATGTTCAATTGTTAAATCAGAAAGCTGGAAATGGGGTGCTAATTTCTTCAGAGATCTACATTTGTTAAACTACATAATTGCAACATGTATCAAACCCCAGGTAAGCTGCATCCCTTCACATGAATTCATTCTAATTATTCACGTACTTCTCGGTTCGTTGCCTCTAAATGCTTATACAATCTAACTATATAGGTTTCTCTTCTTACTGGAATTGTCATGGGTGGTGGTGCTGGTCTTTCTTTACATGGAAGATTTCGAGTTGCCACTGAGAACCACGGTATATACTAGAAACCAAAATTGACATTTTTCTTATGTTGTCACTTTTACTTATCTTTTTTAGGACAGCCAGTAGTTATCAAGCATACAAAGTTCGTGTGTCATCATGCAGCTTGAGATCTATTTGTTTAAGGTTCTGCTGAATATAAGCTTTTAGGCATAATTTTTATCACAGAAAGACCCAATGCCTTTCACAATCTTTCTCTGATGAATACCATGCCTGAATTTTTAATTGTTTACAACTGGACATTTCAGCTATCGTGCATACTATCCCTTTTTGTGAGCTTTATGAGTGATAGTAGTTCTCTTACTCATTTGGAATATTGAAAATCTTGCTTTATTTTTTAGTAGAAAATCGCAGTATTTTCAAGTGCCAAAATATGGGTCATTGACGTGTTACAAATATCCCTGCAGGTTTTGCAATGCCAGAAACAGCTCTGGGTCTCCTTCCAGCTGTAGGGGCACATATTTTCTGTCTCGGCTTCCTGGGTTCTATGGTAATCAGATATCTCGCTTGTTTGTTAAATAAAGTTCATGTAGCCATGTCATTACCATTTATTAAATATTTCTATATATTATTAAAATTATTGGAATACTGTACTATGAATCCTTGGATTATTGTTTAATTTGCAATTTTACAAATTACCATGTGCTTAATTGATTACCAACCATGCTAGCTTTTTATGGAAATGATCTATGAATCTATATAAGAAATTATATAGATATCACTATAGAAACAAATAAAGAGCGGCCAAGTTTCTTGTTTTCTAGTTCATTTTGGTTTCGTATTATGGTAAAGGTAGCTTTAGAGATATTGTTAACTAACATGTTATCTTAATTGTTTATAGGAGAGTATGTTGCTCTTGCTGGTGCCAGATTGGATGGTGCTGAAATGCTGGCCTGTGGTCTGGCTACACATTTTGTCTAGTCAAATGTAGGTTCACTTGTAACTCAAAATTTAACTAAGGAGCCCATTTTTGCTTCTGGTTATGATTTTAGCTGTTGTATTTCTGGTTATTATTCTTTGGAACATGCTACATAAATACTGGCCTTAGTCATGTAGCATTCGAATGCTTTCAATTTTTTTTGGTTTGCATCATTAAAGTCATGTATGTTGTATATTATTGTACAGCTTCTACTAAATACTATTTGTTTATTTACCAGAGACTACTGTTGCTTGAAGAATCCCTTAAAAAGCTGGACACCTCCAATACTTTTGCTGTGTGTAGTACTATTGATCAATTTGCTCAGCAGCCATCACTGAAAGAAAATAGTTCCTTGAATAGGTAAGGGTGTTTCTCATTGACTGACTGGAACATGCCTGATTCATAATGTCCGCTAAGTTTTCAGTCTCTTGTGCACCCCAGGTTGGAGATAATCAACAAATGCTTTTCTAAAAGCACAGTTGAAGAAATTATATCCACTCTTGTGAGTTTATTACAGTAAAGGCAGGTTTCTATGGGTTCACCTATTTGATCTTCACTAATATTTACTAAATATACATGTATCGCGACAGGAGCAAGTGCCATCAAATTTGGCAGATGCATGTGTTGCTAGCACAATCCAGTGTTTGAAAAAGGCCTCTCCTACTAGCCTGAAAATCACTCTGAGATTGGTATCCATTAGAAACCACACGCCATATTTCAGTTGTGCCCACCAGAATATAGTTGTTTCATTATTTGTTTTCTACCTCGGAATTCAGATAAGAGAAGGGAGAACACAAACTCTTGGGGAGTGCTTGCATCGGGAATATAGAGTGATTTGCCATCTCATACGTGGTGATTTCAGCCGAGACTTCTTTGAGGTAATTAACCACGGACATTGTCACTATTATGTATACTTCATTGGCATTGCACAACAATGTCTCTGTACCTAGCTAGCTAACATTCAATTCCTGTTGCAGGGATGCAGGGCTACACTAGTAGATAAAGATCAAAGCCCAATGGTTCAGATAACTCCATATTTAGCACATTGGCATCAAATTTTATTGCTGAGAGTTTGTTTTATCTGATGCAACCTTTAGATGATGGTGATTTTTTTTCCTGGGACTTGCAGTGGATGCCTCCAAGTTTGAAACAAGTACATGACGAGGCAGTTGAAGACTATTTCTCAAAAATTGATGATCCACAGTGGGAAGATTTGAACCTACCAGACAGACGTTCACATGGAAGAATTATTGAGTCGAAGATTTGATGGGTCTTTGCCGAAGAGTTTAAGAGCCTCGGTTGTGGTCAGAATAATAAACCATCTCATCATTGAAGAGTCTGTGCAGACGGAGGACTACTGCTACAATAAAACTGAATATGTAGGTCAACTTATATCGTAGAAGAAACTCTTTGTTATTTAATTTGTATCTCATTAATTTGGTCACTCGAGCTTACTTGCTTGGCTCACAAGCCATGGAAATATACTACTAGAGGATAGCCTATCGTACTGCCGGTCCTTGAAATTTGCCTCGGTTGTGGTCAGAATAACAAATCATCTCATCATTGAAAAGTCCGTGGATATCTGAAAGATTCAATACCTGTAGGCTTCCCGACCGTTGCGGAGCCCCCGGCGTCGCCGCTGCGGCGCCGGCGGGCGCTCCCCCCGGGCCGGGCGGCTGCGACCGTTCAACGGCGCCACGGCCGGGCGGCGGTAGGGGCGGCGGCGGCATTGCAGCCCTAGGGCAGCGTGGTGCTCGAGGAAGAGGGCGTCGGCGGTAGGGGCAGGAGGCGCGGCGCATTGAGACGGTGACCGGCGGCGTGATGGCGCAGGGCCGCGATGAGCGTGAGGTAGGAGATGGCGGCGATGACGCATAGCAGCTCCGAAGGTGGCGAGGGACGACGGGGCGGGCGGCGTGGCGTGCGCCGCATGCAGGGTGGCGATGGTGTAGCAGCCCGGGCAGCGTGTGGAAGTTGGGGGGCGGGGAGGCGGTGGCGATGACGAACGGCGGCGGGGCGGGTGATGCGCGGTTACCAGGCGGAGTCGGCAATGGGCGTGATCAGCGGCGGCGGTCGGGGTTTATGGGCGCGTCGTGCGGGGGGGGAGAGAGAGCCTAGGGCTGGAGAGCTGTTGGGTGTTACCCCCTTTAATTTTTCGATTAAGATTCAACTGATTACAAGTCCCTTGTATTTATAGTCCGCGAAGACTTGCATCTAAAGAAATCTCTCCCTTTATTTCCTATTTTATTCCTATCTTTATTTCCTAAATATCTATTACTTAATGACGAAGATGATGGCCGGAAGGCGGCGGCGGACGTGCCAGTTCGCCTTTTGCGCATGCACAAGCCCTAGGGGGCCTTTGTAAGCCATGCATAGCCCATGGGCCCGTCCTCAATTTGGCACATGACACCACCACCCATACCTCTCCCTCCCCCTCCCTCCCAGCCCACCCTCCAGCCATTCCCATCCCCCCTTCCCGGCGTGCGGTGGCGGCCGCTTTCGCGGGCGGCGCCGGGGGGCTCGGCCCGGTTCTCCGCCCGCCGCTGCCGCTTAGTCGGATCGGCTGGGCGCGCCGGATCGGCGGAATGGCTCCGTCGCCCTCAATTTCGGCGGCCCCACGCCCGGCTTCAAGCTCGGCCCGTCGGGAGGTGGCGCCCCTCCGATCTGCCCCACGCCTCCGAGCGAGTCGTCGGCGGCCATGGAGGCGGTCTTTGTCGGATCCGACCACCGTAGCTCGCCGGTGGCGTCAGGTCCTCCACCCGTCGATGCTTTGGTCCGTCCGCCCGAGTTGTTTGGCGCCCCACCCCGCCCGTTAGGGCTCTGTCAGGGTCCGGCCTCTCCATGGATGTTGTTGCCTGCTACTCGCCGAAACTGCTGCCGTGCTCCATCGGCATGTCGAAGCACGAGCGCTAGAGTGAGGCCCCGTCGTCGGGGGCGACAATTCCGATGATGTGGTGGATTATGAGCCATCCTGCGTGCTTCCTCGCGGCTTCGTCAACCTACCTTGTCATCGCCGGAGGTGGGTGGTGTCCTGAGGGTGGGGGCGGGGCTGGTGCGACCGTCGTCAAACCTCCGCACGCCCCGCCTTACGCCGACCCGACTCAGCTCGCCAACACGGATAAAGTGGGTACTAGCCGCAAGCGTCGTCGCATTGCCGGTGCGTCCGTCATCGACAAGAAGGGGCAGCGCCGCCCTCGTCGTCGGGTGAGGGCAAGTGCCGATGCTGCCCCTAATCCGGAGCCTCCTTTTGCTTCCACCGGGGTGCCTGCACCCTAGAGGCTCGGCCAACATGCAGCCGCGCACGTCCCTGCACACCAGCGGCTCAGCCAAAGCCATCGACGCCGTTGCTTAGTGACCACCGCGGTCGCCTTCATGTGCCGATCACGGGTCTTCAGCGGGGGCTGGGTACAACCAGCGTCGTCCGGACCATGTCGTTGTCGGCGATGGCGGCTTCACGCTCATCCGAGGGCATAGGCGACATCGTCCACCGCCCACGCCCCACCCTCGTCGTCGGCGACCTATACTGCTTGTCTCTTGTCGGGCTTTGCTTCAATTGCCTCGCTATTGATCATTTAGTAAGCTCGTTGCTCCTCCCTGTCCCGCTGCCTCTTCTACCTCTACTTGCGAGGCACCGGCGGGATTCTTGAGCATCATCATTGCCGCCCACCACAGCACCCCTCCACGAGCCGTGCGCAGGAGCCTCGACGCTGCGTTGAGGAGCCTTGACCCAGTGCTCTAGACCGCCATGTCGTCATCAACTGTGGCGGTGGCCACGTCGCTCTAGGGCAGGCCGGGCCGCCGGTGCCTCCCTTCTTCGTCAGTCGAATTCTATGTTTGTCGGCCCCCTCGAGATCGGCCTTGCCCCACCTACGGAGAGGCGCCTCGCCATCGACGAAGGCGAGCAGGGTCGGTATGCCCACAGACCCACTCGCGCTCGAGCCTTGCGTGGGTGCGTAGCCTCTGCCTGGTGGACCCAATGCTTGACGAGCTCGAGGCCTCTCTCGCCGTCGCGTCTGCACTTTGTCTTGGCGATCTCCCAAGCAGCACATCTGAGCGTCCTCCTTCGCCGCTGCGTATGGTCGAGCTCAACTTTGTAGATGTCGTGGCGCTGTCGGTGGAGAGCATCAACATCGACGACCCTTTGTGAGACTGCGCCCGTCGGATCCACGCGGTGGGGGGCAGCTGCCCACCTGCCCCTGCCGACCTCAATTGCGGGCTGTGGCTACCGGCGCGGGGATGGCCGTGGGATCTTCCGATTTGATGCGTTCGTTGCCTCTTTTGGAAGCCCATCGAGCCTCCTCTAATCCACGGCACACAGCGCTTGCGCCAAGACGAAGCGCCCGGGGGGCGAACACGCTGGCTCATCGTTGCTGCCACCCAAGAGGAGCGCTCGGCTTTTCGCCCGCCAAGAGCGGCCAGCGGGATCGAACCGGAGGTGCAAGCGCACAAGGTCATCTTTGCGGCGCCTAGGGATGCTGCTCAGGGCCGACAAGGGCGGCGTCTCCTTCGATGAGTTTCGCCGAGGGCACTGTTGTCTATGCTGTTTGAGCAGTCTAGCGTTGCCTTGGAGAACCTGTTCTAGGGGAAGGGGATGAAGGCGGTGATGGGCGAGGAGCTGGGCGCGCTTGCCCTAGAAGATCGTGACAACAATGTCGTGTTCTAGTCGCAAGACACTTTTTTTATGTAATCCTTTCATTCGGGATCCAGTAGATAGGCTTCCGGACCCAAGGATGGCTATTAAGCCTCCTGCGACGGGTCCGGCTCTTTGTTGTTTCTGTCTCTGTACTTGCTTTACTCTTAATGAAAAACGGGTCCAACCCGATCTCGAAAAAAAAAATTGAAGAGTCTGTGTAGACTGACGACTACTGCTAAAATAAAACTGAATATACCGTATAGCTCAACTTATATGATAGAAGAAACTCTTTGTTATTTAATTTGTATGGCTATACGATAAGCTAGCTTATCTCATTAATTTGGCCACTCCCAAGCCATGGAAATACACTACTAGAGGATAGCCTATCACTGGTGGTTCTTCAGTTGAAATTGACAGTTTCATTTTTCTACAACTGGTTCTAGAACAACCATGGCAGATAATGATTAGGAACCTCTTGAACCAGCTCTAAATATGTTTATCACTACTAGTTTTACCAGCTAACCGCTAGTGTTATAGCACTGCTAGTTCCAATAATGTATACAAAGTAAAATTGAAAGTGCCACTGCTGGTTTGCTATGCAAACAGGCCAGGAGTAAAGTTCATTTCAGCTGCATTATAGATCTAATAAGACGATATTTTACTTTGATTTTCTGTCACCTTTTATATATGAGGTAATAATATGTGCTATGGTCCACTATTATTTTGGTGTACCACAGCAAAGTCCAAGGGCGACTACAAAAAAAAAATACAGAATATGTACTAAAACATAGTTGAAGTCAACTGTGCGCCACATTCGGTGCAGGGGATGCCCATTATCGGGGTTATTAAAAGTCACTCGACATTCCTGAGCCCACAACAATCGAAGCCTTGGTGGCCTTTTAGTGTCTCGACACCTGTCTCCGGTCCTCCCTCCGTCCCCGTCCCTCCCTCCCCTGTCCGTCTCCCTTGCACGCCTCCTGGCGTCGCGCTTAGCAGCGCCTGAGCTTCGCTTCGTGCTATTCCTCTCCCTCGCCGCCTCAGTAGTGCGCTCAGGTTGCTCGGCGGATGGCCCCTACTGCACTTGGGCCCGTTGGTTGGCAGGGACGGGTTCGCATGGGAGCAGGCGCGCCATCAACCTCCCTCGCTTGCCCGGTCGCCCTCCCCACGCCGCCCGGCGGAGCAGATGGGTGAGCTGTGAGCCCCAGCTAGGTGGATATAGGTCCTCAAGTGCATCTCCTGCCCGGGCGTGTCGCGTCCGAGGACACCGCTTGTGCGTCGTACGCGGACATGCCTCCACGGCTGACGGCATTGTACCTGGTGAACAGTGCACGGCGGCCCTGCCATCTTGCCTTGGCAAATCGCAGCCCCCCCCTTCTACTGGTGAGTCGTTCTTTCCCCTTTCTACCCGGCCAGCTGAGGCCCTCGCTCTCACTCTCCTAAGAATACCCGTTGCAAACTCTGAACTCTCCTGTTTCTCTCTGCTCGTCAGATCTAGACAGCAGGACCCCAACAATCCCAACCGTCAGACGCTCCAGCTTGATTTATCTGCATTCTTGCCTGTTGCCTCTTGTATTGATCTTGGTTGGAGGGACTGGTTTCTTGTTGTATGACATGTTGTGTGTTGATCTTGCAGCTGAGCTCCTAGGAGATGGTGTCGGTGACCTGAGACCGTCGGAATCTTACGTTCGTGAGGAGGGGAGGTATGCGATCTCTGTCTACCTATATAACTTTGTATACGCCTTTAAGTCAAAAAAAAAATCTCTATACGCCTCTTATGTTGCTTTGCTTTGCCACTAGATGTCGTATTTTTTTGATGAAATACTAGATGTCGTATAGGACTCCACGTTTTGTGGGAAGATGTATCCTTCCTGGTCTCATGGTTACAGTTGTGGTTTATGTATGCTGCTGCTAGGCCTTTCTGCTGATTTGCTTCTTATATGGCCTGTATTTTTCCATTATACTTCTATGGTCCTTGTCTCTTTAATGGGTTCACAGAATTCTTACATCAGTGTTGCCTTGCAAACTTTCATGTGCAGAGGTTGACATTCAGCTTCCTCTTCTTTGGAGGGAGGGAACGTCACAGGGGCAGAGGCGTCAGGACAATTGTCTTCAGGTATTGTAGTTTCTGGTTTCATCCTCTATCTTTGGGTTTAGCTTTGTCTTTGATATATGAAAAAATAATTGCTGCAGAGGGTAACGTGTACTTTGGTTAGTTAGTGTACTGGCTGCACAGACTGACATGAACGAAGGTCTGCTTGCTGAATCAAAATATGTATAGTTCTCTGTATATTGCATTGGCAAAATATAAGTGTTGTATCCAAAAATGATGACATGCATTTTCCAGTCTACCTGTTTACTAGGTTAACATATCTGATTGTGCTCCCTACAGGCTGCTGTTAGTTCTACCATTAACCCAGATGTTCTTGACAGTACCAAAACCAATACACAGAAAGGACTGCTGCTATTTTCGTATTTACATGGCGTGTATCACTTGCAATAATTAGATTTTCTTGCTTCTGTTTATGGCTCTTCTATTTACAGTGCAGTAGTTGAAGATAACTGATCAGCTAGGGAAATCAGCTAGGGAAGGTCATGATGCTTTTGCCTATACAGGCTGTGCAGAGAAGTGCTCATTAATATGTACCTGAAACTTTGTTCGCAACTGATGTTCACCGCTTTTTTTGGCTTCTCTTTAGCATCATATATCTACTATAATGATCGCCTTGTGTTTAGATCGGCATTCTAAGCTACCGACTATAATATTCAGTAGCCATGAATTCCGATCATGAAATGTAATGATTAGTATGTAATGCATGCCCGGATAAAACCATAACGGCTACAGTAGCCATGCATGTAGTGAAGGATCATGTAATCTATGGTTGAACAGAACCATAACACCCATCGATGGCCATGCAACCTATGTTTGTGAATGCTCCATAATTCGTGTTGTTACTCTTCTGCTGCGAAAATATGAGCGATAATTGTGGTTTGTATCTTAATCATACCTATTGATTGTAAATTGTTTTTCCCTTAAGTCATTATAGGGCGCCCAAAGGACGCCTGATGTTCTAGTTTACTGGAAAGTAACCCGACAGGGTCAGGGCTGCTTGGTAGTAGCGCTACGAGGACTAGGGCCATGGCCATTGGAGTTCCACTGAAGCAGCATCCAGACAATAGATGTCCCTGCATTGAAATATGTACGGAAAATCAGATCAAATATCAGATCCAGTTTAGCAGTAGGCCGAGGGCACAAAATGTGTTTGTACCTGCGATGAAGGTGAACGGGGCGAGACTAGCTGCACTGATGGTGTGGTGCACCAGGCACTCGATGCCCAGGTATCCTATGGCGTAGACGAAGGACAGGAACGTGGCCGCGTACACCAGCTTGCTGCAGAGGTTGAAGGCGCACATGAAGCGAGAGCGTGCCGCGACAGCAGCGTCCACACCGTGATCGTGCGTCCCATGCACGCTGCTCGATGAGTGGCGTAGCCAGGAAAAAAAAACAGCTGGGGCGAACTTCTAATGACCGACTAAACCAAAATCAAAAACATTGCAATTCACATCACATTAATGCATCCATACATTGCAATTACACAATTTTAATGCGAAGTTGAGATATTACCTCAAAATTTGCTCAATTTGATGAACCATATTCAGGCATTAGCAATAAGCCATAGACATAAGCACACAAAATTATCATTTTTTTGTGTCTTCTTGTTGCTGCCAATAGGGTCTTGAGCACCGTCCTACCACTCCCTCCTCGCCCTCGGCCAACACCCACCGCAGCCACACCTACCACTGCCACCGGCCTTGAATCCTCCGGAGCCGAAGCCAAAGCCGTTCCAATTCCGCAGCCAACACCAAAGCCCCGGCCACCGCGGCCATGGCCAGCCCCGGTAGTGGCCGGCGGCGGCGCAATCCCATCCTCCTCCTCCATGAGCTGCCTCCGCCTGCCGCACACTCGCTAGGGTTGCGCGGGTCGGGTGCTGCTGTCTGCCTTTCCGTGCATGATGTACGATCTAGAGGTAGAGGGGCGAGATTAATTGCAACGGCGGGGGCGATGCGACCTAGACCGCGAGAGCTCGAGACGAGAAGGCGGCGGCGGGAGTCGGCGCAGCCTCGCAGGAACGCTCGGCGAGAAGACAGAACGTTTCCGTCCCCGTGCGTGTGCATCTCGTGTACGATGGCCTGTTTTTTTTTTTTTTTTCTTTTTTCGTTTATGGGCCATAGGGCCTTGGCGCTGTGCACTTTTTTTTTTTGGGTGACGGGAATTTAGCTGGGGCAGCTGCCCCAGCTTGCCCCAATGTGCCTCCGCCAGTGCCGCTCACTGAAAAGACCATGTCATATACCGAACGGCTTACAAGGTGAAAACTGAAAACAAGGGCAACATCAGTTGGAAGGTCACCGGTGAAGCACGCACCTTGTATCTCGGAGAAGGTGGCCGAGCAGAACGATGCGGAGCCGAAGAAACATGACAAGGTAAAGGTGGAGCGGAAGGCGCCAACAGCCATGAGCCACCACCCCAGTGCTGGCATGCCGTGCTTCTTCAAGGTGCCGGCCATGGTGGCTTTAGCTTGATTGGGTGCACAGGGTAAGAGGATGAAGCAGTTGCTAGGGCTTACACGCACGCTGCGAGCCAGGTTGTATTGAATTGCTCCGTTTCTGCATTGTTCTATTTATAGAGATAGGACAGAAGACATCAAAGTCTGGAGTGGTTTATAGCTTTTAGGCTAAGTACTGCTCCCAGAGGCTTCGGTTGGCAAATCGTTTTATGAAATGAAATACGCATGTGAATAGCTCCATCTGTGGATTTAGTAAATCCCTGCCACTCACCTAACCCACGTTTGATTCCAGAAAGCACGTGTGAACTGGCACGACCTAGCCTCCCAGCGCCATGTGTGGTGGCTAATATATAAACCAAGCGCCATGTGCTTGCAACCAATTTATCCTGGTTTGAGCTTATCAGCCCTAAGTCTAGCAGGATGTCCGTGCTAAAGAGTGTCATCATGGGAAATGATTCAATTATTTGTAGTTAGCCGGGCATGCACGCTAGGTTTGTTCTGTTAGAAAAATATATATATATATATGATTAGAGAGAATACAGATGTATGAGATGAACTCGTTATACACGTGGATCACACTAGTCAAGCATTATATATATGTTGCAGTTAGCCTTCGGCTGAACAAGAGGGGCCTTCAAAAAGCAACAAAAAAAGGGGCCGATCAATGACAAAAATGGCAAACCAACGGTGAAGCCTATCTAATTAAGGGAGAATTAGCAATTTGGCCATAAAAAAGTTATCTTAGGAATCCAGCCTTTTTTTTTTAATTTGGGAATCCAGCCTCAAAACGAAACTTTGTTAGAAATCCGGTCTTCCATCAGTTTTGAAAAATCATAACTAGAGCTTGGTAACTCCAATTTTGTTGAACCAAATTTTGTTGTGCTCCTTGAGATGTCTAGTTTTTATTAAAAATATGAAACAGACCATGTTTTGTGGAATTATTTATTTTCACACCAACATATTATGTTTTTATTAAAAATACATAATTCGGTGTCGAAAAATACGATAAAGGCTAAAAAGAAGGAAGCTAGAATTCCACGTCCTGTTCTAAACTCTAAACTGTCGAACAAATGCGTGAATGCCTGACATGTAACGCTGAATCATGATTTCACAGTCTAAACTGTCCAAGCTGCATATAAAATTACATACTACTTGCGTGCAAAGCCGCACATGCCTGACGTGCAAAGTCTATACTAGTGGGCATGTTTTCTTAAAAGGCTTTGCAAAGTCAATCAATTGTGTAAGTTTTTGGTGGGTGTGCCTGTGATGAGCAGGAAATGTTCATAATGACTTCACCTAGTAAGTCTTTGTGTTCTAGATTTAGAACTGAATTCAGGAGGCTATACGCAATGTGAAAGGCCAGGACTGAACCAGTATAGAGTTCCTCGCCCTCCTGCGTGATGAATGTCATACAGAGAAAGAACTGAATCGAGGAAGCTGTATACAATGTGAAAGGCCAGGACTGAAGTTATTTTTCTGTCCCATGAAGCATGTCTCACGTACGTAGAACAATCAGTCCAAAGTATTTTTTTTAAGTTTCAAAACATTTGAAAACAAGAGGTAATGTTAGCATGTTGATCCACTTGCTTCATTTTTCCTATCCCATGATGCACTTACTTTATTTGTGCTACATTAACTCATGAAACATGGTTCACGAACATTGAATCTCCGCACATGGCCAAAGAAGGTGATAACTTACATAGGACATCTTGCCGCGATGCCCTCAAACATATTCCGCCCATGGAATCTTGCTAAATGACAAGCCAACTAATCCTAGTTTGACCAGTATGCATAGAGATCAGCTCTTCACGCTACCAGATGTAATTAAGTTAGTATTGATCCTGTGTTTCTTGAGCTCCTTTCTAAGTCAACTAATTGCATATACAGATTTGAAAAATAGTAAATTTTTTTTCAAAACTACCAAATGTATTCACCTAGCTAGAGAGAGGACCTCTGCAATGTTAAGTCTCCTATTTAAACCATTCTAATGTAGATCACTTTCACATACATCATTTAAGTGCATGTTCATATATACCTTATACACAATGGTGCTTAAGTTTAGAAAAAGTTACACATGCATTAATGGATATAAGTAAAGTAGTTTAAGCATGGTTTCTGGACCTTGTCTAATGAATCTTAATTAGGCTATGGAGAAATTCAGAGAGTCCATATTGTTACTTAACTTGAGATGTCTAGCTTTTAAAGCTAGGATGCAACATACTAATATCATGGGAAGACAAAGTTTATGTTGAGATTATAGAGAGATATTCAACTTTGTATTTGTTAAATTTTTCTATGAGATTATTTAAGTATTCAAAATTATGTTTTAGGTTCTCAGAGTTTTAAAATCCACTTTTTCTGAATTTTCTAAACGACCTAAGACAAAGATATAACCTAAAACCAGAGTTGTTGGACTTGACCATATATAGAACTGTTTAGGGTCTTATATAATTCTTGGTAGTTGGTACATATAGCTTGGGTACATTGTTGGCTATCTTTGACGGTTGGCTTGTTTCCTAGGACTTTTGGCCCTAAAGAATATGGTAGTTATACTGTCCATAGCGCGTTGGCAGCTTCCTCTCCTATAAATACTAGTGAAGTTTTGTCATTCTGAGCAAAGCACCAAGTAGTTGATCGAGCACAGGCAAGTTGTGTCATCCTGAGCTGCTTTCGCCTGCTCGTCGCCCTCGTCCAAGGGAGGAAGACATCGATGGACACCGAAGCTGCTGCAGGTGGCTATGCACACGAGGTTCGTTGACACATCTACCTAGCCTTTCTTGCAGAATTTCCAACTAGAGTGCTTCAATGGTGCTGAGAACAATAGTGCCGGATGCATGTTTCAGAACATACGTCAGTAATTTTCCTCAAAAAACATACGTCAGTAAAGATGTATACAAAGTGACGTACCTGCATTGTTTAGGGCCAACACTAATGACTATTTTTTTACGTATAAACACTAATCACTATTACATGCCTGGCACTAGCTAATGACCACTTAAAAAGAAGGGCCACGTGACTATATATTATGTCGGTTGAATCTGATGGCAGTCTGATGGCTTATTAATTAGTGATACATATAACGGATGGACTGACACTTTTCCCAGCATCACACGTTTTTTTTTTTAACATAGTGTGCTCAATTTGTATTAGCAACTGTTTCATGCTCGTTTCCATAACTGAAACTGTTTTCCCCTGTTTGTCCTCTGTTTTCTAGCTTTTCGTAGAAGCAGATGGCGCTACACGGACACTTACTTTGAATAGGCCAAAGCAGCTGAATGTACTCTCGTCTGCAATGGTACGTTAAGCTCACTAGTATTAAGATACCCATGTTTACAATTCGAACACTTGGTATACAACATGATGATTGTTGTTCGATTCCGCAGATTAAGGGACTTCTGAGGTGTTTCACAGATTATGAGGAAGATGATGGAGTTAAATTGTTGATTATGAAGGTATCCTATCCCACTCAATTTGAGGTGGTCAGTGGTCTAACTTAGGTGTAGGTTTCTATTAGGTGCTGTTTGGAAGAGCTTTGAACAGTTTTGGATTTCTATTAGGCGCTGTTTGCAAGAGCTTTGAACAAACAAAATGTTACCACTGTATTGAAGTTTACTTTCTAATAATAATTATAAGTTTACTTTCTAATAATAATTATAAGTTTACTTTCTCCTCAAGGAAGTCGCTTGTGATCTTAACGTTTATCATTGTATTGAAGAATCACTTGTTTTCAGGGGAAAGGAAGAGCATTTTTGTGCTGGAGGTGATGTTACTGCTGGTGTCCAGTCTATATATAATGGTAACACTATCTCTAGCTAGCCTATAAGATAACAAATTTGTAATGGTGATTTCTTTCAATATTTTTCACCATCTTTTTGTTACCAGATTCAAAACCCATGTTACATATTGCAAATGGGTCTAATGTCATTCAACATATTCTGTTCATTGTGCTGCGTGTTTCATTCATATACCAGAAAGCTGGAAGTGGGGTGCTGATTTCTTTCGAGATCAATATTTGTTAAACTACATAATTGCAACAAATATCAAACCTCAGGTGAGTTGCATGGCTTTATATTCATTGGAATTAGTCACTTCTCTAGCCATTGCCTCTAAATGTTGCACAACTTAACTATATAGGTCTCTCTTCTTACTGGAATTGTCATGGGTGGAGGTGCTGGTGTTTCTTTACATGGAAGATTTCGAGTTGCCACTGATAACACGGTATATGTTAGAAAATAAACTCAACTGACATTCCTCTTACGTTGCTAGTGTTTCTTATAAATTCAAGATGGGCTTAGGAAACATAGAAATTTTATGTGTCGTGATGCAGCTTGAGCTATGCTTGTTTAATGTTCTGCTGAAATACAAACATTCAGGCATAATGTTCATCATAAAAAGAAACAGCATAGCCTTTTACTACCTTTTTTGCTGAATGTTATGGATGGAAGTTTATCGGGCTAGGTTTCAGTTATGGTACAAATATTTTTGTGAGTTTGAACGGTGCCAGTAGTTCTTTTACTCATGTGGAATTTAGATAATCTGGTTTTCTTTTTGTTGGAAAATCATAAGATTCAGAACTGTCAAAATCAAGATCTCTAATATTTTGAATATTCGTGCAGGTTTTTGCAATGCCAGAAACAGGTCTTGGTCTTTTTTCCAGATGTAGGGGCCTCATATTTTCTGTCTCGGCTTCCTGGATTCTATGGTATATCTAATACTGCCCTTCTTCGTTCAACTATAATACATGTAGCTATGTCATTGCCACGTATTTAATATTCACATATTTTTTAAACACTCCGGGAATATTATGCATCCTTGTATTCTTCTTTACATTGCTGTTCATACCATTTCGTTAATTGATTTTTTATTTCCTGAGGTCGGCAATATATTTGGTGTTAAGGGTAGCTCCGGAGATTTGGTTAACTAAAATGTTATCTTAATTTTCTACAGGAGAGTATGTTGCGCTTGCTGGCGCCAGATTGGATGGTGCAGAAATGCTTGCATGTGGTCTGGCAACTCATTTTGTACGCTCAGATGTAGGTTCACTTGTAACTTAATTTTGATCAGGGCTGCCAAATTTTTCTTCCAGTTATGACTATAGTTGCTTGCATGCTTCAATCTTTGCTGGCCTGCATATCATTATGATCATCTATGTGGTATATCAGTCTACAACTCCTAGTAAATACTTTTTTTTTTTTATCAGAGGCTTCTATTGCTTGAAGAATCCCTCAAAAAGCTGGACACTTCCAACCCTTTTGTTGTGTGTAGTGCTATCGATCAATTTGCTCAACAGCCGTCACTGAAAAGAACAGTTCCCTCAATAGGTAACGATGTTTCTGATTGAATGCCTAAAATATGCCCCCATTCATAATGTCACTAATTTTTCATTTTCTGGTGCACCCCAAAGGATGAAAATAATCAACAAATGCTTTTCTAAAAGCACAGTCGAGGAAATTATATCCACCCTTGTGAGTTTTATGCTAATAAATCAATGTTTCTGCATTCACCTATTCCTTCTTGACAAATTATTGAATATACATTTATCATGTCAGGAGGAAGAGGCCACAAATTTGGCTGACAAATGGGTCACTAGGACAATCCAGTATTTAAAAGGCTTCTCCTGTTCGGTCAAAAAAAAAAAGGCTTCTCCTACTAGTCTGAAAATCACTCTCAGATCGGTATGCATAAGAAACACACCCTATATTTGTATTGTAGTCTACGGTTTCAATTGTGTACACCAGAATATAGTTGTTTCATTATTTGTTTTCTGTCTTGAATTCAGATAAGAGAAGGGAGAACACAAACTGTTGGGGAGTGCTTACATCGGGAATACAGAATGGTTTGCCATGTTGTACGGGGCGAATTCAGTCGAGACTTCTTTGAGGTAATTAAATATGGAAATCATCAGCACTGTTCACTACTTTTTTGTTGTCACTGCCCAGCAATGTTTTTGTACCTAATGTCCAATTCTGTTGCAGGGATGCAGGGCTATACTTGTAGATAAAGATCAAAACCCAATGGTTAGATAATTTCAAAATTAGGACATGTTCATCAAAATATATTGCTGACAGATTAAATCTGATAAAACATTTAGATAAGAATGTTAACCTTTTTTTGTGGAACATGCAGTGGATGCCTCCAAGGTTGGAAGACATTCATGACGAGACAGTTGAGAAATATTTCTCAAGAATTGACGATCCGCAGTGGGAAGATTTGAATGTACCCACCAGGTGTTCCCATGGAAGAATTATTGAGTCCAAGCTTTGATCGAAGTCTTTGGCGTACACATTATTAATGGAACCTCGGTTGTGGTCAGAATAAGACATTACATGTGCAATGTTTAAAGAAATAAAGAGTCTCTGTAGAATGAAGACTAATTTTAAAATGAAACTGAATGTTCCAGTATATGTCAATTTATAGGGCTAGACAATACTGCTCATGTTATCTCGTTTGACCATTGGAGTTGAAAGCCTGCTAGCCACTGCACTACAATTTAGTGAATTTTATCATGCATGGAAATGATTTTTTTGCGAGATTGACGAAAAGAAAAAACCGCCATTGAAAATCAATTTTCCAGGATGGTTTACAATCATTCCTGAAAATGACTCTCTACACAAGATGGCATAGTAGTGGTTTTAACAACCTGCACCAAGACCACTTTGATTTTCACTATCTCGAGAAATCTTTTGTGCGCTAGTGTGGATAATGTCGACTATTAGAGGTCACTTGGCATCTGAAAGGACTTGTGGTGCACTGCTATAGAAATGTTAACCATGACGGTCAGTTTTGCTTAACCATGGTGGGCGCTAGAGTTCCTCGCGGTTGCAAGGTCACGGTTAATCTAGCCCACCGTGGCGGGCTTGCTTAACTACCCACCACGGTTAGCACTATTAATCATGGGGGGCTTTGTTATTTGCCTACTTCAATTAACATTTTAAAAAAATGATAATATATAAAATATACCAAATTCATTTGAATTTGAATTTGAATTTGAACTCATAACAGATTCAATTTTCACAAATCAAACAGACACATAATACAAGACATTCATACCTCATCCATACATGCAACCAACCAAATTGTTAAAGTTTTCACACACACAAACATGAAACCAACAAAATTGTTGGTGTTTCACACATGCTACTTCAGCTTTCATAATCCAAACTTTGTTGGAAAAGCGTAATCCGTGACACATAGCATGTTGTGCCATTTCCTCGGCTACTCATACTTAGGATGCTGCCCTAACACAATGTCTTTGTGAATAACGGTCGCCCTTCATGCACGCATTAGTCTGTGACAAATTTTCTCTGCTACTGTTTGATTGAAGCAATATTGGTTGACCTATTCCTCCTCCCACCATTTCAGTCATTTATTGAGCTGCCACCGGCTATGATCCTACTGGTTGCACAGGTACTCACAAATGTAAGACCCACAAAAAGTGATCCCACTGTTTGCTTGGCGCACTACACGATAAAGAAGCGTTAGACCATATATAGAGAGAGAATGTTCGGTGTAATAGAATTGATACACTACTACATAAATTCACTTCCATGGTGGGTGTTTCTGATTTTCTGTGGCAGGCATTGTAGCCCATCGCGGTAGTATGGTCACGGTAAATCATGGCCTCGCCGCGGTAGGCTACAGTGCACGCCATGGAAAATCGATTAATCGTGACGAGCACATTAGGGTGCTCGCCTTGGTTAATAGTTGGAAAAAACCCACCTGGGCTTCGATCCAACCGCACTGGAACTACAAAGCGACACCACCGTCGATCCGACACGTCACCTGGATCTGTCGTGGTGGAGCCGATCCACCTAGATCTGCAGCTGGACCACCGATTTGCAAGCCCTGTTGCCAGATGCACGATCCCTGAGGACGAATCTGACAAGACCGAGGCCAGATTTGACGTGTCGCCGGGCTCTTATGACTCTAATGACTAGCTTACTTTCAGAACCTTCGGTGTCCAGAGGTACTTGGTGTTATAGAAACGTTCCCTTGGGGTTTCCGGTTTCGTATTCTGACTCATTCTCGTGCTTCTGTAGGCTCCGGTGTTGTGCTCGTAGGTTCAGGTCTTGGTGGAGCTCCTGGGTTTTCACGTGCTGTGATGGCGGAGGCTCGGGTATCGCAGAGTGTGGACTTAGGTAGTGATTGATTTTTGTTTTTGGGTCACTTTGCTTTTGTTATGCGCGGAGCTTTTATTGTTTTTGTGACCTTTCTTCTATGTTGCAGGTGGTGACATTTCTGTGGCCCTTGATAGGGTGTGTGAGCAAGCCGCTCTGACGTCTGATGCAGTGGTGGCTCCACACAATCTTGTGTGCCTTGAGCTCTCTACATGTGCAGCCTCTCTTGAGGACTTGGCAGAGAAGTTTGAGAAGGAGTCTGAATCACTTGAGTTCGCGAAGGTATCGGGAGACGAGCGCACTTGCCACGCGTAAGAGCTTGAAAATTACCAAGGCTCTGACCTCCAAAGCTAACAAGGCAGTTAAGCAGCTTGAGAAAGTTGAGGTGGAGCTTGCGGAGGCCAACAGGGATCTTATGTCTAAAATTAAGAACTTAAAAGACATTCAACTCACTGTGACCTCTGCTGTCAAAGCTTGTGGCAAGGTGGTTGCTTCTTGTGGGGCTAGGACCACGTCTTTCCCTAAGGATGGATCTATTGTGAAGACTTGGATGTCTGCTAACTTTGTGAAACATCCCGGCATACTAGCGAGTGTGTCTGATTTCTGATTTCAAAGCCTGCACTGCAGCTACTGCATGGTGCGGATTCTGAAGCTTGAGGGCTATGAGCATGTTGACAGTGTGAAGGTGAAAGAGATCCATAAGCCCTTCGACCTTGGCGAAGATGCTGCAAGCCTGCCACGTTTTATTGTTAGTTTCTTGAAGAAGTTTTGGAGTCCTTATGGCCGGGCTGAAGCTACGGAGAGTGCGAGGGTTGAACTTCAGGTATGGTGTTGTCCATGACTCTTTGCATCTTAATATTGTGTGGTTTTTACCTCGGCTTAATTGTGTCTTGTTTTGATCTTTTTGCAGGCCTCTAAGGAGGCTCCTAAGTTTGTTGATGGAACCTCCTCTACGTTTGCTAGCAGCCTTCTATTGTCGGAGCCGTCCAAGAAAACTGCGGCGGAGTTCGCAAAATTTTTCGTTCTTCGGAGGAGGCAACCAAGTTTGGTGAGCATGCGCCGCCCAAATGAGACCATGGCCATCAAGGAGGAAGAAGAGGTTTAGGTTTTTTCTAGGTTTTAGAGATGGAAATATTTTGTTGTGGTGCTGGAGTTACCTTTGTAAATCTAGTATTATATTTTAGACTAAGTGCTTATGCTTTTGTGGATATGCGTCGTTCTGTGCGCAGCTTTCTAAGGATGAACCTACGCTGGACATTTTCCTTCGTTCTTTTACTATGATGGTGTCTATGTTGACGAGCGGATGGCATTTTCCCATGATGTGGCTTGGGAAGGTCCTTCGATGTGTACTGACCTTGTTTGTGCTTCGAGCTTGGTCATCTGGATTCGGAGATTTTTATTTTTGATCAACATTTGTAGATTTGTGTGAATGTATGTGTATATAAAAAAGGATTTCATGGAGTTCAAACCTTGTTTTACAATGCTTTGTTATTATACAAAAGAGGTCTCCACTATGCTTTTTTGCAATCGTATAGTGGATAGGTTTGCATGTTTGACTCGGAGCACCGCAGATGTCTATGCCTCTCTTCTCACTTTTCTTTGCCATTGCGGAGGTTGTCTCCACACGCATGAGCTAAGTCATGTGTGGTTCAGATGTTGACCCGGCTTCTTGTTCAGTCGCTGCAGGTCATTCTTCCATGTCCGTCGCTTTTCTTTCACGCTTCTTCGCTATGCCAAGGATAACCCTACTCGTTGGAGACATCAAGTGGGTGCCTCCACCCTTGCACTGGCTTGTTTCCTTCAAACTTCGTGGATATGTGGTGTGGATTAGGCATTTTCTCCCTGAGGCTCTTGGGCATCCAGAGTAGGTTATGCTCGTGGATGCCTCATTGTAATTCCATGCTTCGGGGGATGTTACAAATCTTTACGCGGTGTCACCCCTCAATATATCCAAGTGTTCTAGGGCTTATGAATCTTTACTCGTTGTTTGGCTTTCCCAGGTTGAGTTGGCGGAGGTTTACATCTGGTCCCATGGTAATTCTACCAGTATGGTTTACGTTGTTCCTACTATTTTCCAAACTGAGCTTAGCGGTGGATTTTGGTTTGGTTTTATAGTGCCCCGGAGGCTTGGCTCATTTACTTATGTTTAGTGCATGGTACTTTTGGTTCTTTGGGATTTAGGCAATATAAAATAGGAAGTGGACTCCACCCCACCCCCTTGACGCTCATTCAACTTGGGAAGTCCAGTGGTCTCTATGATTTTGCGGTTGCTAGCTTGTCTATCGATGGTATTGAAACCGTGAGAGGATTAAGTAATGGGGCTAGCGCGATGCTTCTAGATTTAGGTTTAGTACTATGGTTTTGGCTTGTTCTTAAGATTCATAGTTGGTGTTGTTCGGGGAGCCGTCGGTGTGATCTAAAACAACCGCGAAGCTATTAACTCTTTCCCGTGGATATGGTGTCTAAGGGGGTGCCTTGTTTGCCTTAAGCGGAGCTTACGGGTGTCGATTATCGGCTCCGCCCACTTTGCTATTGGAGGGAGGACACCTCGATGTCATCCATGTATGTATTTTGTGCTATTTTGTTATTGCGGAGGCTCGCGTAACAAGTTGAAGGACCGGCTAGATGAGGCAGTGCTTCTAGAGCATCTAGTGTCACCCATGTGGAGTGAAGTTGTTGATTATGCTCCAATCGATGGCATCATGCTAATGTTGCACACCCTGTGCTTGAGGACAATTGTAGGCTGCAGGCTAGCTCAATGTCAAGCACTTTAGATTGCTGCTCACGGTGCATATGTAATGTACCGCGGAGGTTTCAAACCGCCATGTTTTGTAGAAGATGCCTGCGGTGAATTAACTATATTTTTTTCTGCGTCTTTGCTCATTGTGGAATGCTTTATAGATTCTGCGGAGGCTCTCTCTTGCAGCCGAGTTGAGGTTATTTTTACTATGTAAAGCATATTGTTTTTGAATTTTGACACCTTGACTGTGGCGAAGGTTTTCCTTGTTGTACTTTGGCTATGGGTATGCACTTTGGAGGTCATCCCATGGTTTGAGCCACCACGCTCTTCACGAGGGAGGTCACCTATGTCATTGTGAAACTTGTTGAATGTTGTGGCTTCATTGCTAGCCACTTTCGACCCTTGCACAAAAGTAATTCCTAAACACGGAGGTTCATGGTCATAAGATCATAATGCGATTCTTAAGGTTTCTTCCAAGATTCTTGACTGTACAAAATAAAAACGCAGGGGTTTTAAACCGCGACCCGTGCCCGAGAGGTGTTCAGGGGCTTCTTCGGTAACTACATCATGAAAGAAACAACACAAAGGTCTATGCCTTGCACCGCCTTGCGACACGTGCCTGATGTTGTTATGGGTCTCTTTCTAGGGTTTTTGATAGTGAATTACAACACTAGGGTTCTTTGACCTTGACCTTGTGCCTAAGGAAGATTTTGGGACTTTTCCTACGATTTGTATGCGAGTATGCTATGCTTACGTGAAGCGCTACTAAAGTTCTCTGCATAGGCTAGTTGGCGAAGCATATGTTCCTAGTGGAGGCTTTGATGGCCGGAGGTCACCTTCTTTCATGTCGACCCCACTACGCTTGGCGTGGGGGCTCGTTCGCGCTCTGACGGCTTCAGCTCGCTTGAGTCCATCGCTTTTGTCTGGTGCGAAGGGTCGCTAACTGCGCGCTTGTTTGAAGGTTAGGCCCTCGTCTGCGCAGTTGGTGTCGAATGTTTGGTTTCTTGGGTCGGGGTGTTTCTCGTGCCAACCATGGTGGGCGCCAATGTTGAACATTTGGGGTTCAGTAGGGGTGGAAGCTCGCCGGGTGGTGCCCTAGGGGAGTTGAGGTTCGGTGAGCGGTTAAGTTTTGGGAGTACAAAATAGCCTAGACACAAAGTACTCAAACACAATGTATTAATTGCTTTGTATTGATGGTCTCACCAACCGCCTCTTACATGGGAGTCGATGCTCCCTATTTATAGCCCCTCGGATACAGAGAATGTGGTTTGCGTGTTTGTCTCTAGCATATTACCTAGATGCTGTCGGTTGATGCCCTTCACAGGTGTAACACCCTTCCGTCCAAAGCCACACCACACAACCCTTTCCGGGGCGTTTTGTCTCTAGCATATTACCTAGATGCTTTGTCGGTTGATGCCCTTCACAAGTGTAACACCCTTCCGTCCCAAAGCCACACCACACAACCCTTTCGAGGGGCGTGCACGCGTACACATAGCACCCTGCTTACACTTTCGTCCTCGCTTCATGTAAAAGGGTTAACCCAAAGGTGCTATGGCTGGAAGGCAAAGGCTTAAAAGTTGGCTCCAGCCTTGCTCAACTAGCAAAGTGGTACTAAACATGTGCACTCTGCACTCATAGGCCCCTTTGGGCCACATCCTTATGGGCGGGTGTTAAATACACCCCCACTCAAAGGACTTCGATGTCCTCGCCGAGCATCAACTTGACGGGACCTCCCTCTTGGCACACACAACCGTGCGCCCGGTCTTGCACGACACACGCGCCATGCCATGCACTCCACAGAGCCTACACGAGCAATCAACCCCATGTCCGCACATCTGGCCCGCACACGCCCGTGGCCACGAAGGTCAGATTTGAAACTACCAGTAACACCCTATCCTCCAAAGCCGCACCACACACAGCCCTTCCCGAGAGCGTGCACGCTGCATACACATAACACCCCAACTTACACTTTGGTTGTCACTTCATGTAAAAAGGGTTAACCCGAAGGTGCTATGGCTGGAAGGCAACGACTTATAAGTTGGCCCCAACCTTACTCGACTAGCAAGGTGGTACTAAACATGTGCACTCTACACTCATAGGCCCCTCTTGGATCACATCCTTATTGGGCCAGTGTTACAACAGGTTTCATCTCCGAGATCTGCACTTGGATAACCTCCGCCCTTGTTGGGGTACACCGCTTGGTGGGTGAAGGTCGAGGCCTCTGCCGCTAAGGGGCAATGCCACTCTTGGCGGGGGAGGTTCCATCCTCCGACATCCTCTCGCCATCCTGCGGGGAAAACTTAGAAACCAAGGTGAGTTGCTGATTCCGCCCGGGGGTTTGCGTGGTACCTCCGCCATCCACCCTGGACCATGTCATAACACTATTAATGATGAAAGAGATGATAAGAGTTGAGACTGGCCTAAGTATTGTGCCTAGAAATGGTATCGGGGTATGTGGCCCAAAGTTTTTGGGCGGCCCTTATGTAATAACCGCCTCTTAAAACAATTTTATTTATACAGGCTTCATAGGACACAATGCATAAAAAAATACTATTTTGGAGGCACTTCTCTTAAAATGCCGCCTCTGTAAGATGAGTTTATGAGGTGGGCAATATTAGTCGTTCCTCTGTAACCGTCGACATAAATCAATATGACCAACTACATTAGCCGTTCCTTTGTTTCCAAGGCACTTGGTTTTTATGCAATATTGATTTTGTGATTGCCTCCATTAAAGTGCACCATCACTTTGCTTCTCTATGATTAGTATAGGAAATCATGGGACATGGGGAGAGTAGTGTGAAATTTTAAGCTAGCCTGTGATTTTTTTTTTTTTTTGAATAAAAGGTCTCCCCAACTTTATATCAGAAATCAACAAAACATTCCAGGTTCAGTAATAGACACAACGCGCTCGGAGCCCACGGGTGGGAACAACCAAGTCTATTACATTGATCCAAAATCACAGTGGTTGAGACTACCGAGGGCTGAACAGTTAATTGCTCCAACTCTGATGAATTTGAAGCTTGCCAAAATATTATGGGGGCCTTTTGATCCTAGATCAAAATTACCTTTACTTACCCAGCAAGGATACACTATAGAGAGGTCCTTGTTTGGTTGATACGTTACCTACCTTGGAGTCTGTGTTGGCAAGAAAAATCCTGGCCAACTCAGGGAGGTAAGGATTGTGCTCTTGGCAACAAATACATGGCAAAGTTAGCATATTGTTCTCAGCCTCAATTCATGCCATCGGGCATGTTGTTCATGCTTTGCAGATGAGGACTAACTCCTGGTGTTGCACGCAGGGGCAAACCGGGTATTATGTTCCCGGGCATATACTCAGCAGTTTTGGGGAAAATTTAGTGGAGGTATATAAATGTATAACATTGGTTTTTTTTTGTGAAACCATACCTGTATTAAGTAAAGGAATGTATAATATAGTTATTAAGGACTCAAATTGCTACTTTCTGGTTTTGATTCGTGTAAAAAACAAAGCAGGCCACAGGCTACACCGGACCGAGAACAGACAATGGCCCAACTGGCCTTCTGTGAACCCAATGGCCATCTGGACTGCACGGCTGGTTTTAGCAGTATACCTTTTGGGGGGAACAACAACCTTATTCAAAGCACCACAAGAAAAGTACATTGGGAGAACCATTTTATTATTTATTGAAACAAGATGATAAATTCACTGAAACAATGACCAAATTATTTGAATTTCATAAACCGGAAAGTACAGCTCACTAATATTCATGCATGTTACTCTTTGGTTTTTATGTAGTAAAGACATAATCTGTGAACGGACTGCCAAGATGTACCGTCAAGGGTATCTTTCCGAGTACTGGAGCCTCTGTGTCCGGGAAATATTTCACTCCTTCACGCTCTGTCACCGTTCCATCACTGGTGACATCAATCGGGTAAGTGAGCAGGTGTCCATGGAGGTTATCCTCAAGGTTATCGCTGGTGTAGAGCTTCCAGAGCTCTTCGGCTCTCTTGTTCACTTTCCGAATGCACTTGAGGCTACCCGGGTCCTTGAAGTCCTCCTGCAGCTCACCAAGGTGCTCGTACCACAGCGACATCCGCATGCCATGGACCTGACCTCTGGCTACATCATCATTGGTGTTGAGGTGGAATGGCTGGTACGCACCCATGGCGATTTCAGAGTCCCTTGCTCCGTCCATGGACCGCTGGTTGATGTTGGCCGATCCGATAATGATGTATTCGTCGTCCACTGTAATAAAAACAGGTAGAGAGGTAAAACGTTACAACAATTAACCAAATGATGTAAGTTGCACAAAAACAATAAAAGACTTGCAAGGATAACTATCAACCTATTTCTTGGAGTTGATGCAACCAGGCTAGGACTATGATTTGCCATACCTATCATTAGTTTGGAGTGGACATAGATCATGGAACGCCGCGCCTTCTGGGCCCGATCGTAGTCGCTCCCCTGTGCTGGATGATGTTTAGGCTCATATTCACCTGGTACCTTCACCTCCCTGTTACCCAAACAGAAGAATGAGAGGTAATCCTTTGGGTTTGCGTCGATGTTCTTCGCCTTGAGCGCTTTGGTGATGTCAGTGTACATCATCTCCATGGTCCTACTCTGCCAACTGAGCCCAGCCTGGACGCTCCAAACTGTTGGAACGCCTTCGGGCCACATTGGAACAACAATATACACGGCAAAGGGTTCGCCGGCTTCGATCTTGCTCACAATCTTCAGTGACAGCTCTCTGGGGATCAGCTGCAGCGCGCCGATGTCCTCCGGCTTTATGCCATCTGGTTTCCACGCGAACGAGCTACCAAGAAAGTACTGGTTCTCGATGTAGATGAAGTTCTTGGCACGCCGTATGGCATGGATGTAGGCGTCCTGGATGCTCCTGTCAATGACGTGGTTCTTGCCACTGATCAGCCCAGACAGAGCCGCCTCCTGAGGGGTCTTGGGAAACCCAGCACTGGCGCTGCCGTCGATGGACCTGAACACTTGCACGTTCCACGCCTCATGGTCACCGTCGGCGACTACCGGCGACGACTCCGGCGCAATCACATTCTCCATACCTCTGAGGTCGACGAGGAGATCACCACCTTTCTTCTTCCACGGCCAGAGCACGTTGTGCAAGATGTCATCCTGCACGCCTTGCTTCCGCCACCGCTGCTCGAAGTTGTGGAGCACGTCCCACGCCGCGGGGCCTTCGAGCTTACAGTGGATGTCATGCCATGGCTCCCTCGGCCCGCCGTGTTTGATGTCCGTGTCGCCGATGTTGTTCTGGTAGAAGTCGTTGGCGTGCGTCGTGTTGAGCGTGCCGAACAGAGAGTGCGACTGCGTGTCGTAGCGGCCATTGGTGAGGTCGATGCCGCCGACGAAGCTGACGACGCGACGGAGACCGCCGGCACCATCCGCGGCGTCCACCATGACGGTCTTCTGGTGGTGGCTGAGCGCCACCGTCTTCCTGAACTGGACGGGGAACTCGCTCTCGTCGAGGCTGCGAGGGCAGAGGACGCAGTGTACGCCAGTGCCCCTGAAGTAGTTGTACGTGTTGGCATCGCTTGTGCCCATCTGGCCTTGAAGAACACCAAGGTTGAGGACAGAGGTGGGATCATCCCACACCAACATGAGCACACGCACGCCCTCTTTCGCCTTGCGTTTGAGGAGCTCGCCGAGGGTGGTGCCACCGCCGGCATGGTGCCGATTCAGCGTCGCGTACCAGCGTGATCTCCGTGTTCACCGACCATCCGGTGACGTACACGAAGTGGCGCGCGCCGTCGATGGCGTCGTAGACGTCCTCCCAGCACCGCCGCGGCTCGTACGCGTGGCCGTCGGCGAGCTTGACGTCGGGATTGAACGTGTCCAGCACGTGCGCGTCCTGGTACAGCGTCACCTTGCACCCGGACCGCTGCTTGAAGAAGGTCCTCGGCACGCCGGCGTACTGCGCGCCACCGACGCCGTTGCCGAAGCTGGGGTCTGCGGCCACGCCAGTGAACCGTGCCTGGATGTGGATCTTTGGCCCGTGCGCGAGTGGTTTCTTGTCCTCGTCGACGATGTCGAGCCACCTGTCGATGTCGGCGTCGTTGGGGGTGAGGGAGAGGAGGTCGTCGACGGGGAGGTAGGCGCGGCCGACGAGGATGGCGTCGATGGGCAGCCGTGCCTTGATGGAGAAGACGACGTGTGAGCTGTAGTGCGCGCAGTAGATGTGGAATGACTCGTTCCACTGTGGGTTGTCCGGGTTGCTGTCGTCGATCCGGGTGCGGCCGACGCGAGCGTTGTTGAGATCCACTGTTGCGTACAGCTGTGGCAGCCCAGTGGGACGGCCCTCGATTTGTGGCACCAGACCCTGGAGAAACTGTCACAAAGCAAGATACATTATTATTAAAATACCACATCATTTGAGATTGGTGAGAAAATCATTCCAACTGTCAAACAAGATTCTATGCTCACATAGACCATAGAATCGATTTAGCATACTTAAGTCATGTTTCATCTACACACTGCTACTGCGGCCAACAGTGTGTTTCGGTTTCATAATCATAATATGTAATGGAATTACAGGTTCTAAAAGATGGGCAATTAACAGCTGAGATTATAGAAAAGGAGGAGCATATTCACACATGGTTGTGCAGGAGTCAGAGATTTTATGCCGCTCACCTTGGTAACTTGGTTGCTGTTGTTGAACTTGACCTCGAAGATGGTAGCATCGAGGGTCCCATGCAGCAGCGGCATGGCAGCCATTGCTAACTACCTCCTCCTCTCTGGTACTTCCACTACTGATGAAGAAATGAGCAACTATTGTACTGAGCACTGCTACTAGTGAAGCTTGTGGTGTGCTTGGGAGCAGGGATGGCTGCCAATTTATAGCAGAACGTCACCTGTTGATGCTTCAGAGGAAGCTGCATACTGTTTCACATGAGTGTAGCGAGCTAAATCATCACATGTTTCTCGTCCGGCAAGCCGTGTGGCAAAAGGATAAGAGAGTTGGCATGGATCTAGCTCGTAGTGGGGGCCTGCACGTACGCGTTAAACACAGAACGTCTGGATCTACTTGTCACATAGATAAGTGAGCCAGAATTAAACAATATGTGAAAGGCACCTACTGGCAGTGGCACTATTGAGATTGATGCTTTTCGATTCCTCTGAATTGCAGCTGTGATTCCAGTTTTAAAAATGACAAGTTGTGGGGAGACTCCAATGGATCTGTCGGGCAAGGAGATCTTGATCCATCAACAATACTAATTAACAGGCAATTTGCACAGATAGTCGGTGCTTTTGCAGGTTTATTTTAAGGTGTCCGATCGATTTTACTCAACCTACAGATGTTGGGACTGAATTGACGTTTAAGATTTTGAAGGTTAACAGTGAAGGGCTGGATAGGGAAAAAATAGCCAATTTATCCGTCGATTCGGTTAGATTGGGCGGAATTGACACCTGATTGCTGATCGTCGGGGCGGTGAGGATGGCGAGGGGGGGCGGCGGCGGCAGGCTGAGGAAGACGATCGGCGGCGTGATGGCGTAGATGGCGTAGGCTGATGAAGAACGACGAGGTAGAAGACGATGAAGATGGCGTGTAGCTGCTCGCGATGGCGAGAGAGAGATGGATGGAGGAGAGGAGGCGGCGTGGGCAGCTGGGCTGCAGCGCCCGCGGCGCGCGCGATGGCGCCCTAGGGCGCCGTCTTGCGTCCGGGCAGGGGGCGCTGGTGTTGGCGGCACACGTGCGCGAGGTGAGGGAGAGAGATTGAGAGCTGGAGAGTTTTGGGTGTTACCCCTTTAATTTTTCGATTAAGATCCAAACGATTACAGCTCCCTTGTATTTATAGTCCGGGGGAAGACTTGCACGCTAAGCAATCTCTAGGAGGTTTCCTTATAGATTGAAATACCTCACCTCGAATGCGCCAAGCCCATTTGGGTTGTTGGTGTTGGCCTTTGGGCCCCACCTCGAATTGGGACATGACATCTCTCCCCTTTTTCGAGCACAGCGTCCTCGCTGCTGTAGTTTTGCATGGTGTCGTTGTTGATGGGGTGATCGAGTAGCATGGTCCAACGATTGTTGCATCCACGTTTAGAAGGGAAATGAGCTGGATGAAGATGAGGTTGGTAACCTTTAATCCGATGGATGGAAGTCCGCGCTCTCTGTCCCATAAGATTGTCGAAGATGCCGGGTGAGGTGGTGATTATTCTCTTTGAAGAAGAAGACGCGTCACCGATGGAAAGAAGCTATGTGGTGGCTCCTCCAACAGCCTGGCTTTGTTTGCCATGAAGCTTGGCACAAATGGCGAAGCCGGGCGGAAAGTGGGCGCCAATCACCACAAGTGTTGCCCAAACTTGTGCTCCTACCGGAGCTTGTTGGTTCCGCTATGTAGGCTGGGTCGGTGATCCGTTGATGTAGCAAGTTGAGGTGGAGCGAGAGCCTCCGGAATTGTGACGGGTCGACGAGGTAGGGGTTGATGTTGGTGGCATGTACCTCTTGTCGTCGTCGGTGAAGCTCACAAGTCGAGGCTTCTTTGAAGATGGAAGCGCCCAACTCTTGGGCGAGGTGGATTGCTTTGTGCTCCCTATGTCTGGCGTGGTGCATTGTAGTCCACGGCTTGTTGGCGTAGTCGTCATCGTAGATGTCGCCGAGGAACGAGGGAGCCAACCGGTTTGGCTCGAGTCGCCCGGCCGCCGGGCTGAGTTGTCGATGGCGCGATGGTTGTTGATTGGCGCCGCGGCTTGTAAGCCCATGTGCCCGACGTAGGTGTCGGGGCCATAGGTGTAGTCGATCAAAGCGCCGTTCGTCGAGGTAGCGCCGGGTAGTTGTTGTTGTCGCCATTGATGGGCAGATTGAAGCCGCGAAGAAGACACCGTGTGGAGGTGTCCCAAAGATCCCCATGTCGCCCGGGTTGGCCCGTAGACGAACCCGGAGAAGGAGGAGTTCCGCTCTTGTCGGCGTATAGCGGTGTACCCGATGTTCTGGCGATGTGGTGCTTGATGGTGGCGCCTTAGCCGGATCCGGAGGTTGCCTGATGGTGTTCTCCACCATTGTTGATCTTGGGAAGGATGTCCAGCAGTGTAGCGATTGTTGTTGTCGTATGTCGGCCCGGTGAGCGACCGTGTCGCCGGTGGCGCCCGGGAACGTCGGTGTTCTCATCTCGTGGCGGCGTCCGTTGGGTTGACGTTGACGTTGGCTGCGGTTAATGGAGGTTGGCCGCGAGGGGTCGTCGTGGTTCATGCCCCCTTGTAGTTGTTGTGTCGATGATAGGCATGGCGAAGACGTGGTTGACGTCAAGGGGTTCGTCATTGGCATTGGCGTCCCTTGAGGACGTCGTCGCCGCTCATGGCGCCCATGGTAGCATCGCCGCTCGTCGATGGTGGCGCCCTTGGGAGGGTGTCGTTGCCGTTGGAGTCCTTGGTGGCGATGTCGTCAAGGATGTCGATCCCAGCGACGTCGATGTTGACGTCGGTGGCGTCGTCTTGTCGTCCATGTTGGCACTCGGATGTTCCCAATGTCAAAGAGGGTGTTGGTAGTGACCGCGAAACTTATCGTGCCATTGTAGTAGCCGCGAGACGTTGGCCTAGTTGGGTAGGCTTTTCGGTCGGCGGTGGACGTCTATGGTAGCCTCCTAATCCGATCTCGATGCGGTCGCAGCGGTGGAGCATCCTTGGGGTAGGCGTGCTCGTTGCTTTGTAGCGTCGATGATCTTGGAGGGGGTGACGTGGGCGGCGCCGTGTAGGAGCGTCGTCACCGTCGGTGGTGCCCATGGCGAGGGCGTCATCGGTGGTGACTGAGATGACGCCGTAGGCATCGCGACGGGGACGCCAAGGCGCCGTGTTGCGGTGTTGCCGCCGTCGTGGCCACCGGTCGCCTTGGATGTCGATGGGAGCGTTGTTGATGTCGGGAGCGGCCATGGCAGCGGCAGCGTTGTTGGCGGCGCCCGTGGCGTGTCGTCGTTATGCGTCGTCGGGGCGCATCGTTCATCCAACTTCTTCCGGAGGGCGGTGAAGGTGGCCTGGATTTCCCCGGAGTGAGCACGAAACTTCGCGAATCTCCATCTCGAGCTCGGCGATCATGTGGCTCTCCATCGGATCTTGACGTTGGTGGTGGTCGGGCGCGTCGGTGGTGGAATCGTCTGGTCTCGGATACGGTATGGCGGATTCCACTGATTGGTCCGAATTGACACCGATTGTTGATCGCCGGGCGGTGAGAATGGCGAAGGCGGCGGCGGGCAGTTGAGGAAGACGATCGGCGGCGTGATGACGTAAATGACGTGAGGGTCGATGAAGAACGACGAGGTAGAAGACGATGAAGATGGCGTGTAGCTGCTCCCGGCGATGACGAGAGATGAGATGGAGGAGGGAGGCGGCGTGGGCGGCGGCGCCGTCGCGGCGCGGCGGCGGCGGCGGGCGCGCGGTGGCGCCCCTAGGGCGCGCTGCGTGTCCGGGGCAGGCGCGCGGCGGTGGTGTTGGCGGCGCACGTGCGAGGTGAGGGAGAGAGATGGAGAGCTGGAGAGTTTTTGGGTGTTACCCCTTTAATTTTTCGATTAAGATCCAAACGATTACAGCTCCCTTGTATTTATAGTCCATGGAAGACTTGCACGCTAAGCAATTTCTAGGAGGTTTCCTTATAGATTGAAATACCTCTCTCACAAGCAACCTATTTATTCCTTATTTTATTCCTATCTTTATTCCCTAAATATCTATTATTTAATGACGAAGCTAATGACGACGATGGCGCGACGGCGGCGGCGGCCGGCCACAGGCCCCTTGCGCATGCGCCAAGCCCATTTGGGTTGTTGGTGTTGGCCTTTGGGCCCCACCTCGAATTGGGACATGACATTATCCTCACAGCAAAGACAGCTAGTATACTGTTTACATATATATATGCTTGTGTCTAAAACATTTGCAACCATTCATGTAATGGTCCCAAACAATCAGCAACTTTTTTTTTCTGAACAATCATCATGCAACTTGGACAGTGTATATATAAAAAAAATATTTTGTAGTTCTCATGGATCTGTCTGCAGCTGCACCGCTAGATTGCTCCCAGGCAATTGAAAATTACAAGTTGCCTATTGAAATCTGGCAAAGGATATTCGAACGGGCCAAGGCTACAGAAGCTAGTTGCCGTATTTTTAAATGGCAGGATAAGGATTCTACACGTGAAAAGAATATCTTGGATGGAATGAAAGGGACGACCTTTTACGACAGCAGCACATGAGTCAAATGTAGCTAGCAGCACCCGACTAGGCTAAATGGCTAGCATGAGGTTCATGATTTTGGCCAGACAATAAAGGCACCCGTAATGGCTAGCTCACTGGCTAGCTCGTAGCATTATTTTTTTATATTTTAATAAAAGGGAGAGAAAAACATGTTTTTTGATGAAGAGCTAGACTCATACACACATCTAAAGATCATGTGGGAGTGTCATGCTGACCTAATCATACTATGAGCCATTGCTAAGAGCTAGCACTATTGAAAAAGTTGGCTTAAAGTTAGTAACGAACTTATATCATTACAGGTGCCCTAAGCACGCCCCAGCATAAGCCCTATGGGCAGCATTAGCATGAATAACCCAATACCCTCTTTTAATACAAAATCAAGCACCAGCCTCCCAGTCCCAAAACCAAACCCAAGATGTCTTATATCCACCCTTGCTTTTCAAGGTCACTAGCCTCGCCACTACGCAGTCTCATCTTAGACAGGCTCAACCTTCTTCTTCCTCTAAATTAGGCGTTGGCAGGGCGCATAACAATGGTACCCTCTATGGCCCATGTGTGCTAGCGGCAGCTATAGATGGCCATCGTGTCATGCCATGTCTGCACGCCGCCGTACCATGTCGTGCCGGCCGTGCCTTGTCGCGGCCATGCTCTGCCCGGCCTCCGGCCCAAGGCATGGCCCACGGGCCGTTTCCCCTTGTCGTGCCATCCGTCGTGCCGGCGCCGTCGACGCGTCAAAGGAGGCAAGGGAGCCACGGGGAGCACGAGGAAGGCGTGCGGCTGCGCCACCGTCTCAGGCGCGAGAAAGGCCTCCATGCATGTCTGCGCGCCCGATCGCTGGACGCCGTAGTGGCGTGGTGCGGGTGGAGGCCTCGCCCCTCGCCGTCGGGGCCTCCTTCATCGTCTTCCATGGGGGAACGCCAGAGCGCGGGGAGGAGCGCCGGGGCCAAGCAGAGCAGCGAGAGAGAGTGCCGGGCACGGGCACGCGAGGAGGCGGGGCGGGGGGGGCGGGTGGGAGGAATCGAGGAGGTGAGGGGCCGAAGAGCCTAGCCTTGCCGCGGGCGGCGTAGGGAACTGAGGAGGAGGATGTGGTTGCGGGGAGGAAAAAGGACTGGGAGCAGTTCAGCACTTGTAGGGCTGTGTCGGGCCGGCACCATGGCGGCCTTTTGGTCGGTCGTGTCGTGGGTGCCGCGGGCCAGGGGCGGCACAAACACGGTGGCCACCGGGCGCGTCGCCTCTTGGGCGCGCCAAAGGCCGGGCCACGCGGCCGTCTTCGCGGGCCTCGGGCCACATGGCCATCTATATCGGCGAGCGGCACATAAGGCCCACCGATAACGATGGTAGTGATGCACCACGGCTCACGCGCGTGGCGTCGACCACTATGCAAGAAATGACCTTGAGTGCCCATTCTCTCAAATCGACGGTGATAGAGTGTTGACATCTGTTATAGCATAATATTACTAGTCAACTAAACATGAAATAAGGGCATAAAATGAATATCAACATAAGTCTAGGGGCTTTACCGACATAATTCCACGAGCTTTGGTGATTTATATCTTTTGAGGGATTAAACGGATAAAAGCGAGATAAGAACGGTGAGAAACTTAAGAGTTTGCATCACATACGATGACAAGACTTAACCGTGAGGCAACTCAATCCAAAAACCGGACTAAAACATTCTAGAAGACACCGTAAGACACTAGGAAAAACCTGAAGTGGTTGTGGCTCAGGGCCCTGGCGATCGTCAGGCCTATTCCTGGCGACCGCCAGGTGGGTCCCACCTGTCATCCTCTCCTTTCTATGGCGGTTCACTACCGACATTGAGGTTGTATCTACACCGTTGCCAAGGTCGGTTTGATCCAATGGTCATCGTTCATCGCCAAGGCCTATATAAGAAGACCACATGACCCCAGGGTTAAACCCTAATTCATTATTCAACTCAATACTCAACAGGCTGAGGCCTGACCTCTCCTCTCTAGTTCCAATCTAGACTAGAACACCATGTAGAACTAGAAGCCTTAGAGTGAGTTGAAGAGCAAAGCATCAAGTTGAGAGATTAGATCTGTAGTACCCCAAGAGAGTGACTAGATCTAGCCTTGAGAGCTAAAAGAGTGGGTGGAGGAGAAGAAGAGGAAGCACCGGACCTGTCAGTGACTCCTCTACGCTTGTACCTCTGGGATCAAAGGCCTCGTGGCACCAGATCCTGAGACTTCTATAGTGGATCAACTTCTTGTTTAAGTAACTAATTGTGTTCTTATTATTCTTATTGTTCACAACTCTTATTTGAGTACTTTATGTCAGTGGACGCTATAGATTAGAGGGGTAGCTTAGGTTTATGCATGGTGCTTAGACCGAGGTTGCTTGTGAATGCACCCTACCTTCCGGGCGTGGTAGTTCGTGGTAGTGACAAGTACCATTGATTCCTTTGGAGTCCACATCCCGTTGGATAGGCCAAGCAGGGACCACATTCTTTGGAGGATTGCATGTTTTAGTCCATGTTTTCCTTTGAGTATGTCCCCTTAAGACAAAATCAACATCGCTTACAAGGATAAGAACTAGACAACCATAGGAATCTCCTTACCTCTTTATCCTCTCAAGTCCTTGATTCTTTGCTCAAGGATTAGTTATATGCCTCGCTTATCCTCACATCATTCTCCCCTGTGTATTCGATATTAAAACCCTCTCCGGGTGAAGTGCTCACCGGTATTCGTTAAACTTATGGATTATACAAACTATAAATATTTCGTAGGCTTATCAAATACCAACATAGAGCATCGGCCGGCCAAGAGTGATAGGACAACCGGTAGCCATAGGTGGTCTATTGCAGCGGTCATAGAGCATCGCTGCAAGTCATAGAGCATTGGTGCAGTGATATATTTCCTTGCTTAGAGCAACAACAATGTATATGGCTCAACCAGTCCGTATGGATGGGTCCCACAACAGAAGTTGTAGTTATGGGTACAAGCCACAATGTATATGGATCAACCGGTCCATAGCGGCGGGTCCTACAAAGAAAGAATAAATCTCGTTCCTTCGTTCCAAGTCGCCTCGCGTCTCGTTCCTCTTCTTCTCTAGCTCGATGCTTGTGACACGAAGTCCCTTTGTTCCTCGGCTAGCACCACTTGCCGCCGCTGCAATTCACCGCCGCACGCCGCCACCACCTTTGCTCCACTACCTTAGTCCCCTTGCGGCTCCTTCATTACGTGGCTTCCGCCACCGCCGCCGCCATGATTTGCCGCCCCACGCGCGCTCGCCACCGCTCCACCGCCTCACTCCCCTTGCGGTTCCTCCATCTCGTAATTTCTGCCTCCTCGCGAACGACCGGCGACTGGGGTGTGGCCACTTCGACATCCGGTGCGGGCGCGGATGGTCGCGACCTAGGACGCGCCACCTCGCGGACGGCGGCGCGCGGCAACATGCGGTGGCACGCGGCCACCTTGCGGCCGGCGAGGCGACCTGCGGTGGGCGCCGCGGAGACGCCGACATGTAGTGGCGCTGGAGCGAGCCGTCGACGGCCAACAACCTAGGGCCCTCCCCGTACATTTATTGTTTTTTATTAGCTTATGGGTTGGCCATAGCGCAATGGGTACCTGATCCTATTTGTCTCACATGAGACCGGTTGTGCAATGTATGAGATACCTGATGTTGAATTTTTTTATTGACTATGGACTGCTTTTCGTGACCATTGTGGTTGCTCTTATGGCACCCGCGACAATCGCTGACTTCGAGAAGCCAACTTTGAGCCCTAGTTTTTTGAACCGGACCGAGATCGAACCGGTGAGACCCCTCGGGTTTAATGGTTCATTGGTCCAACCGTTTAGAACCGGTTAAACCGCTGGTTCAATAATTTTAGACCGTTTTATTGAACCGTCCACAAATACTTTGAACCGTGTATATACATACGACTTAATTAATAATTGAAATTGAAGCAATGTTTATAAGATTAAATAAGAACGCAGTTATAACCAGTTTCCAGCTAATCTAGCTAAAATTGTAGATTAAAAAAATATACAAAGATAATATATGGAGCACATACGAATTGGTTCCAAAAAGATTTAAATAGTTATTCAAATATTCACCTTTGCAAAACAATTTAAATGCTAAAATAAAAAAATATTTTTACGAAGACCTCGTTGAGATAATTAAAATAGACATATTATTTGTCTAATTTGGAGCTGGGACGACTAAGATATAAATTTCTGAAATTCGCAAATGTGCTCGGCATGTAGCTCAAGTGCTCAACTGACTGAGCAAGCGTGTTTATCAAAAAAAAAAAAAAAAATGCAAGGTCAAACCACCAGCGCGCGGTACAGCCTAGCTGCCAGGCGGGGCCCAGTGGAGCCTTCCCGAAGCAGTTGCAGCCCCACGAACCAATCAGGAGCGCATGCAATTAAAAACTGCGCTGCACGCAGACGACCAGCAAAAAACCGTCTGGTTCGCATAGAACCGCCCGGTTCGCCGGTTCCGTAAAAAACCGGCCGGTTCAAGCGGTTTTTAGCGGTTCAAATGCACAGGCAGTCTTTTAAGTGAACCGAACCGGTCTAGCCTCTGGTTCGGTCTTTTAACGGTCGAACCACCGGTCCGGTTCGGTTTGAAAAACTAGGCTTTGAGCATTCTTTAAATATTTAATAAAAACGAGAGAAAACCTAGCTTTTGTTCAAGAGCTAAGCTCATGTACACATTTCAAGAAAATTGTGAGAGTGTATGAGTTTATTCATGTTAAGACCTATATGCTAGAAGCTAACACTGTTAGAGAGGTTGGAGGGAGTTGACATGGATATATAGTAACTGGCTTTTACTGTTGACTTAGAGCTAGTAACTGGCTTTTACTGTTGCAGGTACCTTTATAGTTTTTTTCCTACTACCGAAGCTTGTGGTGTGCTTGGTAGCAGCGATGGCTTCAGAGGAAGCTGCATGTCTTCAAATACACTTGCAGTAGCAGCGAGCAAAGTTCGGTAAAAAAAAAAAAAAAAAAACATGTTTTCTCGTCCAGCAAGCCGCGTAGCAAAAGGGTTGAGATAAGGGAGTTGAGATGGATCTAGCTAGTGGTGGTCTGCACACGCGCTAAATACAGAGTACATCTGGATCTACTTGTCACATAGATAAGTGAGCCAGAATTAAGCAGCATGTGAAAGGACCTGCTGGCATTATTGAGATTGATTCTGTTCATCTGAATTGCAGGCGGCTTTTCTGTTGTTGTCTTTAAAGTTTTAAAAATGACAAGTTGTGGGGAGACTCCAATGGAAGTGTCGGGCATGGAGATGTTGATCAATCAACAGTAATTAATTAAAAGGCAATTTGCAATTTGCAAAGACAGGCGGTGCTTTCGCAGGTTTATTTTAGGCGTCAGATCAATTTTACTCAGCGTACCGATGTTTGGACTGATTGAATTGATGTTTAAGATTTTAAAGGTATCGACAGCTCTAGTATTTTTTAGTTGCAGCATAAGGGTTCTACACGTGAATAATGGTTAATTTGGATGATGAAAAGGCCGGTGACAAGATGGACCGGCGAAAAGGCAGCTACACATCCCTGTAGAGCTCGGGTTGGCATGGCTTTCACGTGGCTTCAACCAGCAGCGATAGGTGGACCCAAAACTGACATTGTTATAGCATCATTGTCGGTTCTTGTTGGTTTTTTTTTATTTATTTTTTAACAAGGATTCTTGTTGGATCTCTGCTTCTGCAGGTTAAAGCCACAAAATCGCTACCGGTTTGTGGCTTGAACTAACAACGATAGACTGTTTAATTTTTCACTTGATATTGGATCAAAACAACGTTATATCAAAATTAGGAAAAACACTTCATCTTAAGCTATAGCTAAACTTATGTACATCTTTTTTCTTAGATAAAGGATAGAAACTATCCGCCTTTATCTACCCGTGGGTAGAATCAGGCCAAAAAATTACAGCAACAAAAAGTAAAGAAAAAAATTGACTGAAAAAATACATCTCCAACAAGGAGCTCGAGTAGTCCTATGCGACCTCTAACTTCTACCGTGATGTCAATTCCACAGAATAAGATCACCAGCGTCAAGACGAAGCCACCCAACACGTTTGTCATACCTAATAAAGGTATCGAAAGCTTTGGACACTGACCACCATTGAAGCTTGGATGCTTCTTCCTTGGCAAAAGAACACAAAGCTCTTGGTGAAACGCCGAGCTGTTACGCCATCGAATGCCACCTCCGCCTTGAGCTAAACACCGAACAAGGTAACCCGCGCGAGAATACCGCCCGCCTTGGCGATCAAGAACTTTGACGACGTGCCTGCGCCATTGCCGCCGGCTCGGAGAAACCAGGCTAGTTTTTCACCTGGTTATTGAACGCCCGCGGACGCAGCAAGGGACGGATTGACCAATGGCTCTAGCGGTGCCTTCAACAAGGTGCGCGTGGCACGTAATTAAATTCCACCGCCACCGCCCTCTATCCTACCATCGAAAGTTGATAGGGAAAGAAATTTGAATGATGCATCGTCGGCCACGAGGGCTCGTGCGATGTGTCAAGTTATCATGAATCATCGGATCAGCTAGCGAGCCCGCATCGCCCTTTATCTAATAAATGCGCCCCTCGTAAGTCGAGGTTTGTTGCACGTATTAGCTCTAGAATTACTACGGTTATCTGAGTAGCACGTACCATCAAACAAACTATAACCGATTTAATGAGCCATTCGCGCAGTTTCACAGCTTCAAATTAGTTCATACTTGCAAATGCATCGCTAACCTTTGAGACAAGCATATGACTAATGGCGGGATCAACCGTAGCACGCCCTCATCGACAAGCCGGCACCGGCCTCAACACTAGGCATTAGCCGAACCGACCGGCCGTTGTTTCCAAACGGACCAATTTTTAAGGCTGGCCACGGCGACATCCACGACCAAAAGTGCAAGTGAGGTGTCCTCGGTGTTGCCAACCTTGGAAGGCGGCAAACACGAGGCAACACCACAAGCACTCTTGAGTCGATGAGCCACACCCGAGGGGTGTGCTCAATGTAAAACATGTAACAAATCCAACTTCCCGCGGAACGGGTAGCGGCGTAACACGATAGTCAAGGATTTTCGCCCAAGTCGCCGCCACCACCGTCGACTCGTGTCCCGTCAACGTGGAAGACGGCCTTCACCGTAAGGTCACCATCGAGACGCCGGGCGCCGTTAGAGGGACAACACCAGGCGAAGACTAAGGGCGCGGATCCGGGCCCACAGGCCCAAATCCGCTTCGTCGGCCGCCACAACGATGGCACACCGATGACGGAGAAGTCCACCACCATGGCACCGCCTCGTGCTTGCCGAGAGTCCCACGCGGCTTAGGCGAAGTTGCCCCACCTAGGCTGCGTCGGCCAGCGCCGCCACACCATCGGCTTAGAGGGCCACACCGCACCATCCCGGCCGGCCGCGGCCTTGCCGATGGCCCGCCCGGCGGGCGGCGCGACAGGAGATTGGAGGGAAGGGGAGGGCACGGCGGTTATAGTTGGCGTCCGAGCCGCCCTCATGGTGGCGGCGCGTGCATCCCGTCACGAGAGGTTGAAGGAGATATCTGGCGTCAACCCTATATTCATTTTATCTAGGATGAAATAACTTTGCCTATATATGGTATAGTTTTTCTTCGATTGCAAAATTAAACTAAACCTTTATCGGTATGGAAGTTCCAAAAATGTTAAACAACTTGAGTTTAACAACAAATATGGATACAACAGATGAAATTAGTTTATTTCGTGTTTATTAATCCACCATATGCTTTGGCCTCAATATATACGTGGGTGTGAGGACAAACCGACAGTACATTCTCGGCCCAAGAGAGTAAGAAGGCGAACAACAATACACAACCGGGCCCAAAGTGACGGTCTGGCTGTAGTCGACATACTCCCTCTGTCCCAAAAAGATTGTCGTTATGGGAATAGACACAAAGACCTAGGAGCTAGCATGTAGACACGCACACCTCTACTCTTCATTGTTCCACATTGTTGCTCGTGGAGAAGCGACAACGGACTCGGCCTCTGCGCCGATAGAGGTGAAGAGAAGGGCGGCGACCTGAATCTCTCGTCACCATCTCGTTGCTGAGGCGTCTTCTTGCGGCTGCCATCGCCGCCTCTGCGATGGGCCACGCCCGACCTCGTCACACTGCGCCCGCCGCCTCCATCGCCGCCTGCGTTGCGCCCGCCCTCGCCCGTTCCCACGTAGCCACGCCGACATCGAGGAAGGGAGGGTGCATCGTTCATCTTCGTGTCGTTATCGGCCCGATGTACATCGACACTAACGCCGGCATGCAAACAACACACATCCTTTCCAAGACGATTACGGGTGGATCTCAGTGAGGGCTACATGTGGATTTAGATTGTGCGGTAGATGAGAGGAAGAAGACACAAGTGCGACCCCCACATGGCCGCATCTAGACGCTCGGAGCGCTCCTCCTCACTAGCTCGAGGGGCACTGGTGGTAAGACAAGAATGGGGCTGGTGAAGGAGATAGATGAGGGAGAAGATGCCCCACTACCTTGACGGAGGAGAAAGATGTTGTTGCCAGACTCAAGTTGCAGCCTACTATGAACTGTGACGTGAGGGATGTAGGTTGTGTGGCCGACAAAGGGAGCAGCGTATAGTGAGTAGGAGGTGGCAATCAACCTGGGAATGGGTTGGTTTAAAAGCCAGTTCAACCATTTGGGCTTTGCCTTAGGGGCCTTTGGTTGGGTGAGAGTGGGCCAACAATACAAATAATTTAGCTTGGGGTTTGTTTGCATGTAGGCAGGGAGGGAGGCGGACATTCAATGCTGGATCGGGAAGAATAAAGGGTGCTCTGTTGGAGACGAAAGCTTTTGGGTGCTGTTCCATGTACTGTGCATGATCTAAAATGGAGAAGAATGAGTCTCTAGTTTGCGTTCTATAGTTGATGGAGTCCGTCTTAGCATGCAGACATAGAACGACAGTATTTTCAGGACATGCTTTTCTGGGATGGAGGCAGTATATCGGAGCCTGTCCCTCATCCTCCGTGTGACTCGTTCTCATCCTCCCGGTGACTCGTTCTGCGTGCTGCATCATTTGGTCAAACACGTGAATGTGTCAAGGATACTATATTTTCTTAATAACTTTAGTGACTACTTTCTCGGTTCCTAAATGTTTATCGTTCTCGCCTGAGAAAACTATTGTCCCCAATTATATGTCAAAATACATAAATATTTATCTTTAAGTAATTAGTATTATTGGAAAGATCTTTTCAATTAGTGTTTTAATAAAATTATTTGAAGATACAAATATTGCATGTATTTTATACCGTCGAAGTTGCGGCATGAAAATCGATGACGATAACGAGGGACAGAGAGGGTACTCCCTCCGTCTCAAAATTATTGCACATCTCGCTTCTTAAAAAGTCAAACTCTTTTAATTTTGACCAAATATATAGAAATATAATATCGATACTTAGATCTTCAAATAAATCTATTATGAGAGTATGTTCCAATATCAATCTAATGATACTTGTTACACATAGTAAACATGATTTTTTTTTCTATACATGATTTGACTAATCTACAAGCGAAACGTGCAATTATTTTGAGACTAAGGTAACAATCACATCTCCTCTAACATTTCAGTAAACGTAAATCTTCCGCCATCCCTTCCGTAAACAGTAAGAAAAAAATCTTCCGCCTCCACTCAGCAGCGCGCCGCCGCCGATCCAATCCCTGCTCCAGACGACCTCCGTCGCCGGCCTCCTCCTCTCCACAGAGCGCCGCCGCCGCTGATCCACCTCCTCTCACCGCCGATCCAATCCCCTCCTCCAGCCGGCCGCCGTCCGTCGCCTCCTCCTCTCCTCAGAGCGCCGCCGCCGCCGATCCACCTTCTCTCCGCCCGGCGCCGTCGCCACTCCATCCCCTGCTCCAGCAGCACAGCCAACTGACCTCCGCCGCCGATCCGTAGACACTAATTGCTTACCTCCACCAGCTCTTGTGAGTTATTTTGCTTTTTTGCTTCTATACACTTCTAATATCTGGGATCATATTCTTTTGTCTATTTCTACGGCAACTTTTCTACTCACCACTTGCTAGTTGATAAATTAATTTGACATGATTATATTTCCATATTTCTTATACAGTATTACATGGCCTGTTGTTTGTTTGCCCTTTTAGCGAGTGTGTAACCATCCAACTTAATTGCCCTCAAATTCCAGAAATTTACTCAATTATGTGGTGCCTTACAGGTTTCCCCTACCTTTGAATATTGGTTGTTCGGTTGACACATGCAGTGCAGCAAGGACTCAAGGAAAAAAAAAAAAGAGATACCTAATTTCTCAAACAGCCGAGGTATTCTGTATTATTTTACAAAAGATTCTGTGTACTTCAACCATCATTACTGGAATAGTTTTGTTAATTCCTTCCACTGAAAACTTGAATTACAATAGGGACATATATGTTTTGAGCTCAGTTTGGTCCACGCTACATATGACATGCTTACCCTGATGTTTATGACAAACAAATGCTCAAAGTTCCTTCATAGTAAGCAGCCAATACCTGGTTGTAAACAACACACCATGTTTACTAATTTACCTTCTCTTTTTTTCCCCTTTGCTGCCCTTCAGTTGCAAAACGTATATCCTTAAATGTTTTACTAGGCTCATTGTTTTTCAGCTGCCTTTCCATGCCATCACATATGTTATAGATCCAAATATTCCCCATATTGGCACATTGCCATAAAATATCAGCTACTCAAACAAAGAGTAGTGTTCCATCATAGAAATGACATGCCTTCGTATTATTATTATAGTCAAAATTGTTCCAGATTAGAAACTGCATTGTGCCTCTTCCATTTCACATATTTCATCCACATATACTGTAGCAAGCTCTAATCATATTCAAATCAAGGTTCTCAGTCAACATCTACCTACAACTAGTTGTTCCTTGGCAACTCTTACTATTTCAGGTTCCACCCAAGGATTGCATAGCCTATATGCTCTTTTCTGATGACTGTTCCTCCTGCATAATCCACACCTGCATCGCGACTCCTTTCCATAGCACGTAATAGTTTTCCCATCTGTGCCTGCTTCATAGTACCTCCGCAATATTTAGCAATGCAAGACTCTGTTAGTTCCTTCTAACTTTTTCAAGGACACAGACACAGTTCCTATACCTTTTGGTAAATACATATGTAGTTTTACTACTCCTCTGCTATTACCATTTGTCATTGATAGTAGATGCCTTCCTCATAGCAAGGGCTACATAGGTTTATGTTTCCTGCCGTCAGATCTCTGTTTGCTTCATAATCCATAGTATTTCAGCTTAACTAATATCATAATGCCTCACAGAATTGTTGTTTCTCAGGTTCCAAGTTCAAGGTTATGGACAACATGATGTGATCTTAGCTTGATGTTATATTTAGCTAAGGCAACAAGCTGTGATCTTAACTTGGATAGCCTAATCATTATTGGAGGTGTGTGCAAGGTGATTCCTGTGATAAATTACTAACAGTGCAGAAATTCAAAATTTTAAATGCAATATCAAATGCTATATCCTGAAAAGTCTACTCAATAATTTGCTTTCAGGTGAACTCTCAGCTTATAAGCAATGTTCGCCTTGATGCAATTGTTTGCTTGCTGCCTGCGCTTCGCTCTTGCTTACCTGCTAGTCTAAAAGCAAACTTAACTAAAGCTATTCAAAGTCTTGGTCATAATCGTCGTTGGAGTAAAACCTGGTTTAGTCATTAAGAAGAAGAAGAAATCGAGTTGATGCTCATTGTCCATAGACTAGCTACTGACTATGGTTGGTGTTCATTGTCCATAGCTTGTTTGATAGCTGAGCTGCAATATAAATTAGAAAAAGTACTCCAATTTAGCTCCATCATACCTAAAATAAATCAGTTGGTGGTTGAGTAGTCACTAGTCTTTGGAGCTCAACATGGATCTGGTGACCGGGGCCATGGGCAGCCTCATCCCCAAGCTGCTGCAGCTGCTCCTTGATGAATACAAGCTACAGACAGGCGCGTCAAGCGGCAGGTCCAGTCTCTCTCAGTGGATCTGGAGAACATCCACGCCTTCCTCCGCAAGGTGGCAGACGTGCCATGGGACCGCCTCGACGAGCAAGTCAAGCTATGGGCACGCGAGGTGAGGGGATGCGTCCTATGACATGGAGGATGTCCTGGACACCTTCATTGTGCGTGTTGAGGGCTGTGATGAGCCTGCCAATACAAATAGGCTCAAGGCTGCCTTGAACAACATGTGCAGCCTGTTCAACAAGAGCAAGGCTCGCCCGTGACCTTCTGGCGCCATAGAAACAATCAAGAATCAACTCCAGGAGGTCGCCGAGAGGCATCACAAGTACAGGGGAGTTGATGAGATTCTAGCCAAGCCAGTTGCAACGGAATCGGCTATTGATCCTCGCCTTGCAGCTATGTACAAAGATGCGACACAACTTTGTGGCATCAGCAAGCCAAGTAGCGACATCATATCCATGTTGACTTCATTCCAAGGAGTTGATGATGTACCCAACAAGAAGATTATGAAGATGGTTTCTATTGTCGGAATTGGAGGATTAGGCAAGACCACTCTTGCGAAATCTGCATATGACAAGCTTAAATCAGAGTATGATTGTGGGGCTTTTATTTTAGTTGGTCAGAATCCTGATTTGTTGAGAGTTTTCAAGGATATTCTCTTTGCTCTTGACAAATACAAGTATGAGAACATTCATAACACGGCAAGAGGAGTCGATCTGCTCATTCACGAGATTCGAGAATTCCTCCAGAACAAAAGGTAACTATATACTGGCCACCAAATATATAGATTATGTTAAGGAGTGCATTATATTTCTGGTTGTTATAATATTTGTCCATAGACTGTTATGCTGTTGGATATGCAGCAGATATGTTCCTTGTGTCACCAATATCACAGTATCACACTACTTCACTCATGAGGGTTTTCTCCCTTTGCAAGCACATCGATTGAATTGGGTTTTCATTTTAGTGGACACGTATATAACAGCGCAGATACTCAATCATGTAGTCTACTATATGTAAAGTTTGAACTTCAACATTCATCAAAAGAAAGAATTGTATTCTACTATCAGTTCTTCATAAGAATTAGAGTTTTACCACATAGTTATGTCTAGTAAACAAGAGGTTGTTACTTCACAATTCAACTTCCACGATTTGTTATGTATTCATAACAGAGATTAAACAATTACTGTGAGTTGGCTACTGCCCAATAAAAAAGTTAACTTTTTTATGTTAGCATTATGAATATATACTGTAATACAATTCTTGTCATGGATTATATAATTCTTGATGCAACACATTTCTCGCTTTTATAGATGCACATGAAACCAATATCTTTACATAACTGATGGCTTTTTGCACTTCCATGGATGTGCGTATAGGTATCTCGTTGTTATTGATGACATATGGGATCTACAATCTTGGGAAACAATCAATCTCGCACTTTTTGAGAATTACTGTGGAAGTGGAATAGTGACAACTACTCGTAACTTTGAAATTGCCACAAAAGCTGGTGAGGTTTACAAGCTAAAAGAACTTTCAAATGATGACTCCAAAAAATTATTCTATACACGGATATTTGGTGAGGATGGAAAATGTCTTCCTAGTCAACAGGATTTGTTACTTGATAAATTCATAAAGAAATGCCGAGGTGTACCATTAGCCATTATCACAATGGCTAGTCTATTGGTGGGTAAGTCATTAGAGGAATGGTCTGTGGTGTACAACTCTATTGGTTTTGGTAAAAAAAAGGCAACCTACAGGTAGAGAATACTATGAGGATATTATCGTTTAGCTACTATGACTTGCCTTCACATCTAAGGACATGCTTATTGTACCTAAGTGTATTTCCAGAAGATTCCATTATTGATAGAGACCTTCTGATATGGAAATGGATAGCTGAAGGCTTTGTCCATGAAAAACAAGGAAAAGGGTTGTTTGAGCTTGGAGAGTTATACTTCAGTGATCTCATAAATAGAAGCATGATCCAGGTGGAACGGAAAAAATGGGATGGTGTAGTAATCAGTTGTCGTGTCCATGACATGGTTCTTGATCTCATCCGTACCTTGTCAAGTGAAGAAAATTTTGTTGATATAATGGATACCGATGGAGGCACATTATCAAATAGCAAAATACATAGGTTAGCTTGCCAAAATGTTACCAAAAGGAACATTACACCACAGTCTGAATATCTGGAAATGCGACAATTGAGGTCATATCTTGCATTTAGGTGTGATAATAGCCTACCAATTCCTGTTTCCAACTTTAATCTTCTTCGTGTACTAGCCATAGAGAATTGCCAGTTTCTTGAACACTGCAATCTTGAGCATCTTGGGAGCTTACATCACTTAAGATATCTTGGGCTAAGAGGTACAAACATTAATGAGCTTCCAAGACAAATAGGGGATCTGAAATTTCTGCAGACACTTGATGTGATGTACACTGGTATAAAACAGCTGCCACCAAGCATTCTCCTGCTAAGAAAGTTGGTGTGCCTCTGTGCTGATTCGTGGGACCTGAATGGAATTGGGAAGCTCATGTCCCTGGAGGACCTTAGGATACGTTCCTGCAGCGGTGATAGGTGCAGAGTTCAGAGTTTTATGAAGGAGCTTGGCAGTCTGCAAGAACTAAGGGTGCTCGAGATCACAATTAACATGATAGATGATGAGGGCACACAAAGACATTTTGTGCAGTCTCTAAGCAATCTGCAGAAGATCAGGCATCTAAGCCTATTATCAGAACATGTTACAGGTGTAGATACAGACATGTGGGAAGAAACAGGGTTTGAGCTCCCACGGCATTTCCGTTTGCTGTCTTTAGGGGAATCGGTTCTCTAGGCTGCCATCATCATGCATCAACCCCTCATGTCTTCACAGGCTCTCCAACCTGAGCCTGCATCTTGCTACCATGGGCGCTTGAGAGGATCTGAAACTCCTTGGTAGGTTGACGGACCTCCAGTGCCTGCAGCTATCAATGGAGTCCACACTGACCGTGAGTGATTTCGATGCCCATGATGGCTTCCTTCCAAAGCTGAAGTGGTTTTGGATGGCGTATTCGATGGTCCAGTTCTTCCAGCACAATCGAGATGAACCAAGTGTTTCACTTCACATATGGAATGGAACTGATGCTATGCCATTTGGTTATACCCCAAGAAACGACGGCTTCAGCGGATCATGTGTCGTGATGCCAAAGCTTGAAATACTTACTGTCGGTATCTTTGTGAGGGCCACCAAGGATGGGAATGGTGACTGCGGAAGCATCGGCCTGGGATACCTCCCTCCCTTCGCAAACTCGGTGTCTATCGACTGCGGGCGTGCATCGGCTTCAGAGGTGGAGGAAGCTGTGGTTGCACTGAAAAATACAGCTGACAGTCATCCCAACCATCTGTCTTTTGAAGTGCAAAGGCGTAATGGAGGAGACCATGTGGTCTCGACTGTCCAGGACCCAGAGGTACGACGATTATTGCGATTCTGTCAACTTATTCTGTTTTGCTACAAAGAATATATGCTGATCATTTTTGTTCTCCTTCTCGTATGAAGGGACCAGGACTGATGACGTTCTATCGAGAGTGCTAGAGCAACGCAATGCAACTCCTCGCCACATATCGGTTGATACTTTCTTGTCTTGATAGCCAACTCTTTGTCTCGCCATATATTTTCTCTCCAAATAGTATGTGATAAGTCACTAATTTATTTATCTGCACTCAATACTATCGTACTTCATCCATTCAAAAATGTAATTCATCATTCATTCCTAGATACATAGTTCTTATACTACACCACAACACCAGAATTGGCGTTGGATGATATGAGTGTATACCAAAATGTATCTATCTACAAATTGCAGAACAACTTAGAATTTTGAAAGGAGGAAGTCTAGCCATGAAAGGTAGTTGGTTTGTATAGATGGGTGTTAAGGTTGTCCATAAAATCTTTCAGATATTGCACATGGAGAACATTAACGTCCCAGATGTTTATCATCTTTCTGGATAATTTGTTGACTGTACAAGAAGTTGTATGTCCAAGTTGTGCGTCTTGTTTCTTTTGGAGGAAATTGAAGGGGCCGAGGCCCCTGCAAAGGCATTTATTAATTTGTTAATAAAACTAAAAAAAAAGGTACAAGGGATCAACTATACAAAAAGGCAAAACAAAGGTAAACAGTGTTACAGAAAGAAATACAGAGCTGAAAAGGAACAACAAGTTGTATGTCCAGTTTCACGCGTGGGCATTTAATTTTCTTTTTTCAACCAAATGATGCTTGAGAGACTAAAAAGCAAGGAAATCCAGAGCTGCTCCTCGTCGTTGTCGGTCAATTTTGTTTGTCTTTGCTGGAATCTGTGATTACTATGACGGGTTAAATTATATCCGGCGATAGAGATCTGCTATTATCTAGTATAAAGTTGCGTGAGTGCACTTGACATCGGTTTCCGTGTTATTAAACTACATCAAACTTGGCAGAGATCCATTATTTGCGCTAAAAAGCAGCGTGCGTGCACATGACATTGCTTCCCTAAACCCCACTTGTAGTATATATTAGCATCAATCGATGAACCGTTGCAGCAACAGAATCTTGAGGAGGTGAGAGCAGAGGTGCCACATAATTATGTTATCGCTCTGGGAGGCGGTGCTTGGTTCATAAAGCCTGTAAATTCTTGCTCCTGTTCAAAGGATATTGAGGCCAATGGTCTGTGATTCGGATTGCAGTAGTTTATGTGCTGCTGATGAGCTTTAACCCATTTTATTTCTTTCAAATGATGTTCATTTCTAAATATAAGGGCCTGAATGCATGGTCATGATGGATTTTGTTTCTTTGTTGCCCTCAGGCAGTCATGATGGCGAACACAAGCCAGGCAGAGTTGTCAAAAAAAACTGTGTTCACATAAAGGAGGCTTATTTTACTCCCGGGGAGGGCGACCATTTTGCTATTCCATGGAGGCTTATTTTTACTTCTTGGGGCGGAGTGATGGCAGTGGCTGGCAGGATAGTATATCTATGTTCCTACCCCGCCAGCCTAGCTGATGATTTAAAAAAATCCCGTTGAGTTTTGCATACTCTGGCTCGCTCTTATCCTGGCAGTTGGTGAATCGCCTGCGATACTTTCTAACAAGTGTTCGCCTTCTGCGTCTATGACAGCCCCTCCAAACAACTCCTCTGCAGCTGGTACGTCCTACAGCAACGGTCTCCTACTTGCTACTTTCCTTGGTGAGTTGAAGATTTTTTTCGTTTTAAAAATATACACTGGCCTAGATTTTCTTCGAGCTAAAGCAGGAACAATTTACGTAGCATTTTCAAAAAAAAAAAAATGTTCATATGACATTGTTATTGAGCTATAGATGTGACCTCAAATCTTTCTTTACGCTCACTCCATCTGCAAATTTCTTTTTCCTTGTTTCAGTTTGATTTTTGCTGAACTCACTGAGAAACACAAAACAAGTGTGGTGGAGCAACCGGAACAGAGCACTTGCATTCCCACAACACCACCACTTATCCTGAAACTTTGCGAATCGTCTACCCTACTTCTAAACAAGGTAGCTGGTCGTCCTCGGCGTGTTTGGCTGCCCATCCACGCAACTCCTGTGCAGCTGCTCCTACAGTCTCCTTGGTGAGTTGAAGCATTTTTCATTTTGAAAACATACACTTGGCCTAGATTTTCCTTTAAGCTCGAACAGAAACAGCTTACCAAGCATTTTTTTAAAAAATAATTTGAGGTTCATAAGATTTTGTTTTATTGAGCTATAAACATTTCTTGGCCTCAAATCTAGATACTGGTTGTTGCAACTTGAAACTTCTTTTCCCTCTTTCAGATTGATTTATGCTGCACTTGCATTCCCACAACACCACCGTACCACCACCTGCAGCCAAGAAAATTTACTAGCAAAGTGATTGACTAATCTTGAGAGGCTATGAGTATGGACCTGGTGATGGGTCCGATGGGCAGGCTTTCCTCCAAGCTGCTGGAGCTGCTCAAGGAGGAGTACAAGCTCCAGAAGGGTGTCAGGTTGAAAGTTGAGTCCCTCTCCCAGGAGCTCGAGTGCATGCACGCTGCGCTCCGCAAGGTGGCAGCTGTGCCATGGGACCAGCTCGACGAGCAGGTCAAGATCTGGGCACGTGAGGTTAGGGAGGCTTCCTATGATATTGAAGATATACTTGACACCTTCTTTGTGCATGTCGACGGCCATGACAAGGCTGATCTGAGCAGGCTCAAACGAGCCATGAAGAAGATGGGAGATCTGTTCAGTAAGGGCAAGGCTCGCCGTGAAATTTCATGTGCCATCCAAGACATCACAAAGAAACTTCAGCAGATGACAGAGCGACATGCCAGGTACAAGATAGATGATGATCTTGTGGCCAAACCTGCTGCCACAACAAGTATTGATCCACGCCTCTTGGCTCTCTACACAAAAAGTGTCACAGCTTGTTGGGATTGAACAACCAAGGAATAAGGTCATACAAATGCTGATGAAGATGAAAATAGTGTCTATTGTTGGGTTTGGTGGATTAGGCAAGACAACACTTGCTAAAGCTGTTTATGATAATCTGATATACAATTTCCATTTCAAAGCTTTTGTTCCAGTTGGCCAGAATCCAGACGTGAAGACAGTCTTGAAGGACATTCTCATTGATCTAGACAAGCAACGTTACACAACCGAATTGAATTTGGCAATATTCAATGTAAAACAGCTAATTGATGAACTTCAGGAATTCCTCAAGGACAAGAGGTAGTCATCATCTTACCGTGCCTTTTAATTAAGTTTCTGAAGTTGTATAATCATTTGAGATATCTATACTACTTAGATTACGATTCTATTATGAAATTTAATATTTTATTATTCATAGTTTTGGTTATCTGATGGCCTCTAAATTGATTTTCAACAATATTCCTCTTCAACGTAATTTATAACTGTTGGTGTAATCTTGAAGACTTCAATGAGGCCTTATGAATTTTTAATTTAACTATATGACTCATTCATTTCCATGCATATAGGTATTTCATTGTTATTGATGACATATGGGATGTACCATCATGGAACATAATAAGATCTGCTCTAGACAACAATAGCTTGGGAAGCAAAATAGTCATAACTACCCGGAAGCATGATGTTGCTGAGAAAGTTGGTTCCACTTATAACATGGAACCACTCCCACAAGAGAGTTCAAAATTCTTATTCTTTGGAAGAATATTTGGTGGTGAAGACAAGTGTCCCAAACATTTTGTGGAAGTATCTGAAAAAATAATTAAGAAATGTGGAGGTGTGCCATTAGCTATCATTACCACATCAGGTTTGTTAGCAAATAAGTTGGGAAGTATAAAAAGATTGGTATGAGTATTGTGACTCTATTGGTTTGGGGCTTGGAAGAAATCCAGATATGGAAAATATGAGGAAGATATTATCTCTTAGCTATTATGATCTACCATCTCATTTGAAGACATGTTTATTATATCTAAGTGTATTTCCAGAAGACTATAAGATTCGTAAGGATCGATTGATTTGGAGGTGGATAGCTGAAGATTTTCTCCCACCTGCAGAAGAGGGGCAAAGTTTATTTGAGCTTGGGGAGAGTTACTTCAATGATCTTGTGAATAGAAGCCTGGTCCAACCAGTAGATGTGGATGAGAAAGGTTTGTGTATTGCTTGCCATGTTCATGACATGGTCCTCGACCTCATTTGTTCCATATCAAGAGAAGAAAATTTTGTTGCAACAATACCAGGTGATGCCAAGCAGAACACACCTTCATGGGGAAGCAAGGTGCACAGGCTGTCCTTGAACGATACTACTTGGCCTACGGTGGACATGCCAAAACTTAGGTCACTTACTACTTTCAGTGATGCCATAATTAAATCGATGCCATCCCTTTCATGTCTCCGTCTTCTTCGTGTATTGGATCTAGAAGGTTCCAATCTTTACGACCATCCAATTTTGAGTTTTGTTGAAAACTTATTTCACCTAAGGTATCTAGGGCTACAAGATACTGGATATGCCGGTGAGCTCCCATTAGAGATAGGGAAGCTACAGTTTTTGCAGACACTTAACATATCTGGAACTGGTATTACAGAATTGCCATCAAGTATTGTGGGGTTAAGACAATTGATGTGCCTGATGCATAGTTTGTATATATGTCTGCCAAATGGATTAATGAATCTAACATCCTTAGAAGTGCTACGGTCTGCAGTTGTTGATTCTGTGCAAATTGTAGAAGAGCTACGGCATTTGACCCAACTAAGGATCCTCAGAGTGGAGCTGAGAATAGGCGAGGAATGTGAATCTGATTTATGCAAAGCTCTGGTCGACACCCTAGGAAAACTGCATAAGATCCAACAGCTAGTTGTACTCTCATATTTGGGGGCAACAAATCTTGATGGCTCGGTGGAGTCTCTAGCCAACCTGTCCTCCCTTCGTATTTGGAAAGTCACTTTGATGCCTACGTGGATTAATCCTGGATCCCTTCTCCTCCTCTCTTTCCTTGACATAATGGTGGCTCAGGTGCGAAGGGAGGATATCCAAATCCTCGGAATGCTGCAAGCTCTTCGTTTTCTGGAAGTCAGTGTGTGTGGTGATGACATACAAGTGCTGGGAAGGTTCATGGTTGGCCCTGATGCCTTCCCATGTGCAAGAGTTTGCAGATTCATTGGTTTCCAAACTGTGCCATCTATGTTCCCACGAGGAGCTATGCCCAGACTTGAAGAAATTCATTGCGCGATCAGCATGCAGGATTTCTTCCAAGGTGATCTCACTACCGATGACCTGGCCTTGGACCACCTCCCATCCCTTCGGATAGTGTCTGTCGATCTTTATGGTGCAAAGGAAAAGAGTGTGGAGTTGGAAATGAAATTAAAAGAGAAGCTGAGGCAAGAAGCGGATGGCCACCCCAACCACCCTGCCTTATATTTGTAGTAGAAGATAATGACATCAGTGAAAAAATATGCATGTACGTACTCCACCTTTCTTCTACTGAATTGCATGCATATTTTCTACTGCTGTTAATTTCCACTCATGACTTGTTCGCTGAATGCATGTTTTCCGTCTCTAATTAATTGGTGCAAATGATACATTCTACAGTGATTTTCCTTTGACGCGCGCAACGGAATGTCCACCTTAACTGCTCTTCAAATATTTCTACTTGTCGCCTCCTTTCTTCACGGATTTGGATTGGATTGGATTGGATTCGATGTACGTGTCCATACCTGGAGGGAATGCAAGTATGTATTCCTACTGAGTACTCACTCATCATTTCTTCTTCCACTGAATGCAACTAGGTCTGCTGTTTGTCCAACCATGTCACGAGTTGTTTGCAGAATGCACACATGTTTTTTGATGTTCAAAGTAGTCAATTGTTAGTTGAAACCATTCTACTTACAGCGTGTCTTTTTATTTTTGATGTGCAGGATAAATGCTATCAATATTGGAATGTGATCGAAAACATGGTCTGCATGCGTCTACAAGCAGCCGGGCGTCCTCCGATGCGCCCGCCTCTGGGGTCGGAGTCCATGGCCACGCCTGTTTGTACGCAGCTGTGTTTTTATTTTCAAAGTTAAAGACGCGTACGCATTTATCCACTTCAAAATCTCCGGGGAAACATGTGGTTCATATAATATTTGTGTGTTGTTAGAACCTAGTATCATTGAAGGGCCATGTCATTTCATTTCTATGTAGGTCGATGTACTCGTAAATAGCGTCCATGTTGCACTTGGCTGCATATGCTCTGTTTAGCCTGTGCTTCTTCCGACACTGTTGCGGTGTGTCCTGTGCCCCTGCACGAGATTGCTGCTACCGTGCTACTGCAACTCGGTTCGGTCTTTATTGTAAACTTGACTTTTGGCGAGTTTTGAAAAATCTAAATTTATAATTGAAGTTTTCAAGAGATTACTGGTTTTCAATAAAATGAGATATGGCAATAGAAAATCATTCTATTATCTTAGTACAGGTGACAACAGCACAAGCTAACTTCCCCTGTTTATAGAATGGTTCTCAAACAAAAGATATGGTTCTATACTGTTGATAGGAACCCTAGTCCTACCTCGGATGGTGCGAAGGTTGTAGTCGTGGATGATCGGGGGCTGAGGCTTGAACCGAGAAGGCTCATAGGGCTGGGCGCCGTCGCTCTTTGCAAGGAGGAAGAAGACAGGGGCGGCTAGGGTTTAGCGGGGAGACCGGCTCCCAAGGGAAGCCGGCAACAATTAGGTTGCAATACGACTTAATTCCAATAATCCAATGTTTACAAGTATTTATAGTTGTCTCTCAAATAAAGCTATAAAGATAATTGGGTCTAGCCCATCCAATATGACAATGTTTACAAGTATTTATAGTTGTCTCTCAAATAAAGCTATAAAGATAATTGGGCCTAGCCCATCTAATATGACCGGCTGATGCTCCCTATGCGCCCGTAACTAGCCACTATTAGGCCCCTCGGCGCAGTGCGTCTTGCGGTCATAACATCTCCCCGCTGCGCAAGCAGCTCATCCTCGAGCTGGAAGTCGGGTATCTGCAGCTTGAAATCCTCCAACAGCTCCCCCTGGGTAGCCTCCTCGCGTCAAAATGGCAACGGGTACCCGAAACCCGAGTACCCGGCGGGTTTTACCCGATAAAGATGCGGGTGTGGAATGATTTTTCTACCCGCGGTGCGTTATTGGAAGAAATCTTCTACCCATCGGGTACGCTGGTGCAGTGCGGTGTATGCTACCCATACCCGTCTACCCGTGGGTAATAAATACCCACATATATCACTAACAATCCTAATAAATTTGGCCCATATAACACTAGAATTTGAGCCAATTCAACTAAAGTCTACATATATAACATTAGTATTGTTGCTAATTGATGTTAGATTTGCTTTTGTGCACATATATTGACCTAATATTTATTAAATATTTGAATTTATAAAGCATTTCATATGTCATACTCGGTATGTTCGCGGTACGGGTTACCCGACGCAGTAGAATTTACCCGCTGCGGTATGGTATGGAATGATTTTCCTACCCGCATGCGGATACGGGTAACCCGACGGGTAAGATTTACTCCCTAGCGGTGCGGGTAATGGGGTGGCACGCCGCGTCGGGTATTTACCCGTTGCCATCTTGACTTCGCGCAGGCCGCGCGCCACTGAATGAGCACTCGCCAAATGCCGCGGCCGCCACGTGCGAAAGAGCAAGTTCCGGCGAAGGTAGAAGACGACCGCCTAAGACCGGCGGCAGAGGGCCCGGCGCCACCGGTGGATCCCCCTCTGTGGCGCTTTGAGCAAGCCCACATGGAAGACATCATGAAGCCGAGTCGTGGCAGCCGCGGCGGTAGGCCACCGAGCCAATGTGCCGCGTGACTGAAAGGGACCGACATACCGCGCCCAAGCTTCCCCTTGGCACGAGGGTCCAGCGAGCGTGTGGTGCGGTGGAGCAGGCGCAGCCCACACCCGATCGCCCACGGAACTCCTCATCGCGGTGGGCGGCATCATAGTACTTCTTGGCGATGTCTTTGGGCTGTAGCGGCCCGCTGCGGACCTCCGCAAGTGCCTCATCGCGAGAGGACAACGGAGTCCGCCAGCTCCGTCTTGGCCGACCCAGCGGCATAAGGCGGCAATGGCGGCGGGGGCCGACCGTAGACGACCTCGAAGGGCGTGGTCCGGAGGGTGGAGTGGAAGGACGTATTGTAGCAATACTCCGCCCACGAGAGCCAATCCACCCAAGCACGAGGACGATCACCTGTCACACAACGCAGATACATATCAATTATCTTGTTAATGACCTCCGACCGCCATCCGTGCGGGGGTGGAATGCCGTGCTCATCTTGAGCTTGACGCCGCCATGGTGAACAAGTCACTCCGGGCGTTGCCGGTGAAGACGGGGTCCCTGCCGTCCGACGATGGAAGAAGGGGAACCCGTGGAGGCACACCACACCGCCGGTTAAAAGGCGCGGGCGATCGAGGCCGCCGTGGTACGGTGGCCGAGCGATGAAGTGTGCATACTTGGAGAACCGGTCGACGACGGTGAGGATGACCGATTTCCCATGGACCTTGGGCAGCCCTCGATGAAGTCCATGGAGATGTCCGCCCACACCGGGACGGCACCTCAAGGGGGCTGTAGAGCCGACGGGCGGGCGCTCCGTCTTTGTTTTATTCCGCACGTGGTGCAAGACCGACCCTGTCCCGACCAGGCCCGATCGCGGGGAATGTAGAAGTCCGCTGCAGCCGTGCAACGCCTTTCGGACACCCCATGGCCGCCAGCATGCGCCAACCGGAGGACCTCAAGTGGGCGCAGATCAGCAGAACCGACGAAGATGCGGGCCGCTGCGGTGTGATGAGCCCCTCATGGACGCCAGGGGGCAGCAAGCACGCCTCCCTCGAGTCGCTGCAGCGCCGCTACCGACGGACGGGCCGCCGCCGTGGGTCCCTCGAATGTCCTCTCTAGCAGCGAAGGAGGGCCCCGAGAGGGCATACAGGCGACGTTGCCCTCCCCCCCCGGTTAGAGCCGCCTCCTCGCGAGTGTCACGGCGGGGACAAATAAGATTCGGCCAATCGTGTTCAAGCGGCCCGACCGATACTCCACGTAGAAATCGGCGAACAACTTTTGTCGATCCATTGGTGCCGCGGAACTCGTGGATAGGCGCCGATCAAGCAAAAATTTCAAACTATAATGGTCGGGCGCGAACCAGAAGAGGCGCCCCCGAGCTAATACGGGCGCCGGTGATGAATGGCCTGCACCAAACCGATGAGTTCATACTCATACGCCGCCAACTTGAGGTGGCGGGCAGCAAAGGGGCTTGCCGGCACACCAGGGGCGGGCCGACCGATGCAATACAAATACCAAAACCGACTCGCACGCCGCCGCAAATCCACTACAAAGGGCGGGAAAAATCCGGCATCCGAAATCACAGAGCCGGTGGTGAGGGCGCTTTGAGCGCGACGCGCCTCGGGCCTGGCGTCGGCGTCCCGAACGCATCTCGCCAAAGCAAGAGACGTCGGCGAGGCTGCAATGAGCCCGAAGTCCCTGGATGAATTTCCTGGTAGTATCCCTCGCGAGGCCCAGGAAGCCCGTAGGCCGCGGGCGACGCTATGGCGGGCAGCCACCGCGGCGATCTTCTCCGCGCCCATGGCCACGCCTGCCTCCGACATCACGTGGCCCATGTAAGCCATCGTCTTTGTCCCGAACGCACACTTGAGCGCTTGAGACGTAGGGGCGTGTGCACGCCAGGCGTTGAAGACGATCTTTGAGGTGCCGCAGTGCTCGCCCAAGGTCTCGCTGTAAATTAAGATGTCATCAAATAAAATGAGCACAAACTTGCGGGAGGTACGGCCGAGCACGTTGTTCATCAAGGCCCGGAAGGTCGCCAGGGCGTTGGACAACCCAAACGGCATCACCAGAACTCGTAGTGGCCCCGGTGGGTGCAGGGGCGGTCTTGTCGATGTCGCCCGCAAAACATCCGCACTGGGTGGTAGCCCGACCGAGGTCCATCTTGAGAAGAACCGCTCCCATGCAGCTCGCCCAGAGCTCATCGACCACCGGATCGAACTTGTCCTTGGAAGTCTTGGCGTTGAGGGCGCGTAGTCGATGCGTAAGCGCCACGATTTATCCGCCTTCTTGACAAGGAGGACCGGAGCGAGAACGCCGATGTGCTAGGGGCGAATGATGCCTCAGGCGGCGAGCATGGCGGCACACCGACGCCCAGCCGCCCTTCGCAAATCGGGGTTAGCGATACGGGCGCACCGCCACCGGGTCCGCTTCGGGCAGCAAGTGGATCCGGTGGTCGAGGGGCGTGCCGGTGGGAGCCCCGCCGGCTCGGGCGAAGATGGCACCCCCCCGCCGGGTCCAAAGATGGGTTGCCGGGTCGCCTCGCTGGGAGGGCTGCCGCCGGCGGTGCAGCCCCGCCGCCGCGCCAGCGACGCCCGCCACATCGCAGCGCCGGCTCCCCGGCGCCAAAAGTCCACCGTCATGGCCTCCAAATCCCAATGGATGGGACGAAGGGTGCGCAGGAAGTTGACGCCCGATGCGATCGGCCACCGAGGTCAATGGCGGCGCAAGTGACGGAGAAGCTTCGTCCCCTCGATGGAGATTGGCACGTGCGGGCCACACACCGCACACCGAGCAGGGGTCGCCGCCGCCCACGCCACCGAAACTTGTCGCCCGAGAGGTTGCCAGCCCTAAGCGCCGCAGATCGTGTCGCCCGGATGAAATTGTGCGTAGATCCGGTGTCGAGGAGGGCGAGGAGCCGTGCCCCCTTGATGAACACCGAACCACCATGGAGTTGGCTGACGGACACCGCAAGAGCATAGTGGGAGACCACCATTGGCAAGTAGGCGTGGGCGTCGGTGGCGGCCTCCTCCTCCTCCGCGCCCGTTTGGCGGCGGCCGTGTCATCGAAGACTCGGGACAGCCTCGTCATCGCGGGCCTCAAGGTAGTAGACCCTCTTGCACCGATGTCCGCCCAGACGAACTGCTCATCGCAGTTGTACCATAAGCTCAGCCCGGCGGCGCTCCCCGCTGTTCGCCGGTCGGTCGGCGGAAAGGCGTAGACCTGGCCAGCACTCGGACCGGCTGCCCCACGCCTCTGGCCGGGTAACCCGGGCCGCATCACGTTGTGGATGCCGAGGCGCGAGTCGAGGTGGTCGGCAAGATGGCCACCATGGCATTGGCGTGCAGACTCGAAATCGGGGCCAAGTACATTGCCATCGAAAAGGTCCCGGGGTGTGCGCGATCGACGGACATCGACCGATATGATCGAGGAGGCGCCCACGAACAACTCCGCCTTCTGCACGTTGTCGATGTTCCGCGTGTGGGCGCACGCGGCGTTGAAGCGCTCGGAGAAGTCCTCGGACGCCTATTTACGAAGTCGCGTCACGGAGGGCTGAACTGGAGGTGGCACAACTCCTTGAAACGCTCCCACGGCGGCATCCTCGCTCGCTCGAGGGCGTAGTACCACGTCTGGGCGACGCCACGGAGATGGTACGATGCCAGCCCACGTCTTGTCCGGCCAAGGTCCGCTACCCTCGAAAAATTGCTCACAATGATTGAGCCAATTCAGCGGGTCTTCAAAGCCGTCGTACGTGGTGAACTCAAGTTTGTAGAACTTGGGCGGCAGACGATCCCCCTCCGGTGGCAGCGGGGCAAATGGATCGCTACGATCGGGTGACGGCATGCCCCACCGCTGATCGTGATCGGCGTGCCCCCACCGCTGTAGGAGGCCGAGAGGGATGGGAACAGGCGTGCCGACGACCCCCGCCCCCCCGAGAGTCCCCGGCCGGGATGCCGCCGAAGAACCCGGGAACGCCGCGGGCGCCGAGTCTTTGGGCACCGCCCGCCGTGATTGGCGCCGTGTAGTAGTAGCCCCTGATGGCATGGCAGCCCCAACGCATAAGCCGGCACCCCGCGATGGTGACCGGGGCCGGTTGATTCGCGTGTCGGGACACCCGCCGATGGTGCCGCCGTGGTGGTGGCCACCGCCCGAGACCGGCACCGCCGAGGCCGGGGCCTCAATGGCCGGGCGGGGAGGGGGCGGGTAGCGCCGCCGATGGAGGCAAGGCACCCGCGAAGAAGCTCTTGATGGCCGCCATATCAACCTCGCAGACTACCCATCTCAAGGCCCGCATGATCTTGAGGTTATCGGAGAAGTGGAGGAGGGATTGGGTGAGCTGTTCATTGGTGAGGATGATGGAGCGGTCACCGCTGGACAGCGGCAGCGAGGGGGTGACGATGGCAGAGGTGGTGGTGGGGGCTAGGGGCGCGGTGGTGGTGGGCTGGGAGACGCCGGCGGCTGGTGGTGGCAGACTCATGGTGGATGGAGGATCTAAGGTCTCTGGTACCAAATTGATAGGAACCCTAGTCCTATCTCGGATGGTGCGAAGGTTGTAGTCGTGGATGATCGGGGGCTGAGGCTTGAACCGAGAAGGCCGGCGCTGGGGCGCCGTCGCTGCTGCAAGGAGGAAGAAGACAGGGGCGGCTAGGGTTTAGCGGGAGACCGGCTCCCAAGGGAAGCCGGCAACAATTAGGTTGTAATACGACTTAATTCCAATAATCCAATGTTTACAAGTATTTATAGTTGTCTCTCAAATAAAGCTATAAAGATAATTGGGCCTAGCCCATCTAATATGACCGGCTGATGCTCCCTATGCGCCTGTAAGTAGCCACTATTAGGCCCTCGGCGCAGGTACGTCTTGCCGGTCATAACAACTGTACTCGAACCTGCTTTCATTCAAATTATTTTACGCAGACATTCTACATATACAGGCCTCACTCAGCAGGGTTTACAATACCTACGTCTCTCGTACATAAGGAGCTAGGCAAATTAAGTCATTTGATGAGCTTTGCCGTTTTTTAAAAAAGACCAGGAGGGTGTAGTGTAGCTCCTACTGGTTAAAATATTTTTTTAAAAATAAAGTAAAAATGATAAGAAATAGTCTAAAGCAAGAGTTGAAGAAACAAATAAGATAAGAAAATTCACCGAGCAGCTTTTTTCGCCTTTTACCTCTCGCTTCCAGCCTTTCTCTGCATGCATGCACGATGCCTGGAAAACAAGTTCTTAGGTTGTTCTCCTTCTATATATATGGTCCACGTAACATGGCGTAGAGTGCTAGCCATAGAGATTTTCGTTAGTTCGTGTGCTAGCCATAGAGATTTGACAAATTTATTGAACAAAGCAATCTTGACCATCATGGGAGTTTACTTCACTTCAGACATCTTGGGCAAAGAGATACAAATATTAATGGGCTTCCCAGACAAATAGGGGATCGATGTACATTGGTATAAAACAGCTATCAACGCATTCTCCTGCTAAGAAAGTTGGTGTGCCTCTGTGCTGATTCGTGGGACCTGAATGGAATTGGGAAGCTCATGTCCCTGGAGCACCTTAGGATACGTTCCTGCAGCGGTGATAGGTGCAGAGTTCATTGTTTTATGAAGGAGCTTGGCAGTCTGCAAGAACTACGGGTGCTCGAGATCACAATTAACATGATAGATGATGAGTCCACACAGAGACACTTTGTGGAGTCTCTAAGCAATCTGCAGAAGATCGGGCATCTAAGCCTATTGTCGGAACATGTTACAGATGTAGATACAGACATGTGGGAAGAAACAGGGTTTGAGCCTGCATCTGGCTACCATGGACGCAGAGGATCTGAAACTCCTTGGTAGGTTGACGGACCTCCAGTGCCTGCAGCTGTCAACCGAGTCCACACTGACATTGAGTGATTTTAATGCCCATGACGGCTTCTTTCCAAAGTTGAGGTGGTTTTGGATGGCGTATTCGATGGTCCAGTTCTTCCAGAACAAACTAGATGAACCAAGTGTTTCACTTCACATATGGAATGGAACTGATGCTATGCCCTTTGGTTATACCACAAGAAACGACGGCTTCAACGGATCATGTGTCATGATGCCAAAGCTTGAAATACTTACTGTTGGTATCTTTGTGAGGGCCACCAAGGATGGCAATGGTGACTGCAGAAGCATCGGCCTGGGATGCCTCCCCTCCCTTCTCAAACTACAGGTGTCTATGGACTGCGGGCACACATCGGCTTCAGAGGTGGAAGAAGCTGTGGTTGCACTGAAAAACGCAGCTGACAGTCATCCCAACCATCTGTCTTTTTGAAGTGCAAAGGCGTAATGGAAGGGACAATGTGGTCTCGACTGTCCAGGATCCAGAGGTACGATGATTATTGCAGTTCTGTCAATTTATTCTGTTTTACTACAAAAGAATATATGCTGATGTTTTTTTTGTTATCCTTCTCGTATGAAGGGACCAGGACTGATGGCGTTCTATCGAGACTGCTAGAGCAACGCAATACAACTCCTCGCCACTTATCAGTTGATACTTTCTTGTCTCGCCATATATTTTCTCTCCAAATAGTATGTGATAAGTCACTAATTTATTTATCTGCACTCAATACTATCGTACTTCATCCATTCAAAATGTAATTCATGATTCATTCCTAGATACATAGTTCTTACTATATACATAGATATACTGTAAATATGAGTGTATACCAAAATCTATCTACCTACAAATTCCAGAACAACTTATAATTTTGAAAGGAGGAAGTCTAGCCATGAAGGGTAGTTGGTCTGTTTAGATGGGTGTTAAGGTAGTCCAAAAAAACTTTCAGAAATTGAGCATGGAGAACATTAACCTCCAGATGTTTGTCATCTTTCTGGATAATTTGTTGACTGTACAAGAAGTTGTATGTCCAAGTTGTATGTCCTGTTTCTTTTGGAGGAAATTGAAGGGGCCGAGGCCCCTGTAAAGACATTTATTAATTTCTTAATAAAACTAAAAAAAGGTACAAGGGATCAACTATACAAAAACAAAACAAAGGTAAACAGTGCTACAGAAAGAAATACAGAGTTGAAAAGGTACAAGTTCCCTAAGTGCACTTGACATCGGTTTCCGTGTTATTGAAGTACATCAAACATGGCAGAGATCCATAATTTGCGTTAAAGCAGCGTGCGTGCACATGACATTGCTTCCGTAAACCCCACTATACATTAGCATCAATCGATGAACCGTTGCAGCAACAGAATCTCGAGGAGGTGAGAGCAGAGGTGCCGCATAATTATGTTATCGTCTGCGGAGGAGGCGCTTGGTTCATAAAGCCTGAAAATTATTGCTCCTGTTCAATGGATACTGAGCACCTTGGTTTGTGATTCGGATTGCTGCACTTTTTATACGCTGCCGATGAGCTTTAATCCATTTTATTTCTTTCAAATAATGTGCATTTCTAAATATAAGGGAATAAACACATGGTCATCATGATTGTGTTTCTTTGTTGCCCTCACGCAGTCATGATGACGAACACAAGACAATTGATAGCCAACTCTTTGTCTCACCATATATTCTCTCTCCAAATAGTATGTGATAAGTCACTAATATATTTATCTGCAGTCAATACTAACGTACTCCATCCATTAACAAAAGTAATTTATTCATTCCTAGATACAGTCTATCTACCTACAAATTGCAGAACAACTTACAATTTTGAAAGGAGGAAGTCTAGCCATGAAGGGTAGTTGGTTTGTATAGATGGGTGTTAAGGTAGTCCATAAAATCATTCAGAAATTGCATATGGAGAACATTAACGTCCAGATGTTTTGCACCTTTTGATAATTTGTTAACTGCATAAGTTGTATGTCCTGTTTCCTTTAGAGGAAACTGACGGGACCGAGACCCTGCAGAGACATTTATTAATAAAACTAAAAAGGTACAAGGGATCATCGATAATAAAAGCAAAACAAAAATAAACAGTGCCACAGCGAGAAATACAGGGCTGAAACGGGTACAAGAAGTTATATGCCCAGTTTCACGCAAGGGCATGTCCAATTTTCTTTTTCATCCAAAGATGCTTAAGAGACCGGGTTGTTGTCAGTAAATTTTGTTTGGCTTTGTTGGGAGCTGTGATATCTACAATGAGTTAAATTATATCCCATGAGTTAGAGATCTGCTATTATCTATAAAACTGCTAGTTGCCTGAGGGCACATGACATCGGTTTGCCTGTCATTAAACCATGTCAAACCTATCAGAGATCTGATATTAGCGCTAAAGCAGCGTGTGTGCACATGGCATTGATTCCCTTAACCCCATTTGTAGCCCCATTTGTAGTATATATTAGCATCATATCGACGAACCTTTGCAGCAACAGAGGTGTCACATAATTATGTTATTGTCTGCCGAGAAGGCACTTGGTTCGTAAAGCCTGAAAATTCTCGCTCCTGTTCACATTGAGCTCACTGGTTCGTGATTCGGATTGCCGCAGAGTTTATGTGCTGCTGATGAGCAAGGTTTAACCCATTTTTATTTCTTTCGAATAATGTTTATTTCTAAATAGAATGGCCTGAATGCATGGCCATGATGGTCATGGTGGCGAACACAAGATAATTGATCAATTAGCTAACAAGCCAGGCAGAGTCGTCAAAAAAACTGTGTTCTAATAAACTTTAGTGTGAAATACTGAATAAAATGTGTGGGCTGCGTTCCATCAAAAAAAAAAATGTGTGGGTTGCAAGGAGGCTTATTTTACTCCCGAGAAGGGCGACCGTTTTGCTATTCCAAGGAGGCTTATTTTACTGCTTGGGGCGGAGTGATGGCAGTGGCTGGCAGGATAGTATATCGATGTTGCTGCCCAGCCAGCCTAGCTGATGATTTAAAACAGTCCCGTTGAGTTTTGCATACTCTGGCTCGCTCTTATCCTGGCAGTTGGTGAATCGTCTGCGATACTTCCTAACAAGTGTTCGTCTTCTGCGTCTATGACAGCCCCTCCAAGCAGTAAAATAAACGCACCGGTCTCCTACCAAAACAAATGCGGAATTAAAGGGTCGAGATGGGGACTAGAGGGGGGGTGAATAGTCCCTTTTAAAAACTAAACGCACCGGCTAACCGAAACAAATGCGAATTAAACTTATCGGTCTAGCCAAGACTTCACCCCTCTAACTAAGACTCTAAATCACCTCACAAAAGATCCTACACAAGAAGAGTGAGGTGACAAGCCTAGCTTGAGCTCCTAATCAAATCTAATGCAAGGTCACACAAACCTAAGCACTAGTACTTCAAGCACGGGTGAGCTCCTACACAATTCTAGTAAGCACAAGCACAAAAGCTCCTAAGCTCACTAGATGCACTATGGACAAGGCAACACACGCCTAACCCAAAGGCTCAAATTACCTAGCTACACAAGCTAAGCAAAGTAACTAATCAAGCTACACAAGCTAGATAGTTACAACTACTCTACTCAAGCACAAGCACAATATATATATGAATGTAATGACAAAGCTTGAGATAAGAGAATGCAAACCACCGCGAAGTGTGGACACAAGATGACACCGGTGATTTTTTACCGAGGTCTCGGGAAGCTTGCCACCTTCCCCTACTACTCCTCGTTGTGTCGACCAACACCTTAGTGGTTCCACGGTTTGGCGAATCACCCGGTGATGATTCTCAAGCTTAATGGCCGCTGCCAAATCCCACAAATGAGAGCTCGATCGAGACACTCACCAATGTGAGTTCTCTAGCCAATCCCTCAATAGGGTACCGTGTGAACCCACACACAAGTGTGGTAGCTCAATGACACGCTCCACTAGAGTTGCTCTTCACGATCCCCGCGAGGTGAGCACCAACCTCTCACAATCTCTTCTTCGAGCACCGCACAAGCTTCCTTTGCGTGCTTCACGAAGCCTCTTGCCACCAAGCCGTCTAGGAGGTGGCAACCTCCAAGAGAAACAAGCACACCGGCTTGCAACACGAACACCTAGTGCCACACGATGCAATCTCTCAAAGCAACGCACTAGAACTCGATCTCTCACTCAATCGGATGAACGATATCAAGCATATGTGAGTGGGAGGGCTCTTGAGCACTCTCAAGCATGGACACAAAGTCCCTAAGGTGCTAAGCACCGCACAAGGCCGGCCACACCCTCTATTTATAGCCCCCAAGCCAAATAGAGCCGTTGGTGCTTCAAACCACGGTTTACAAGATCGACGGGACGCTGACGGGGCGCACCAGCGGGTCCGGTCGGCCCAAAGTCGCTGCGCGCCCGGCCACAAACGACAAGCAACCTAGCCCGCACCAACGGCTGCCCGGCGTCGGCCGGTGCTTCGGTCGGCACGGAAGCTTCCGGTCAGCGTCCGGTCCCTCGCGTCGGTCAAAACCGCCTGCGCAGGGCTCTCGCGACGCATCGACCGGAGCGTCCCGGTCGGTCGCGTCCGTCCGCTGCACCGGCGTCCGGCCGAGCGTCCGGCCGACGTTTTCCAGCGAAAACTCCACCGAAACACCGACGCCTTCTCTTCGACATGCTACCCATCAAGTATACCAAACTTGAGCACGAGGAATAGCATGTTTTCACCTCCAACTTGCATCCCACGCAATAGAAAATATGCATCTCATTTTCTCGAAAGCGCCCGAATCCCGCCGCGCAAGCTCGGCGGGAGGATGAGCGGTTCACAAACCCAACTCAACCCTGCAATCACTTTGCCTTTTGCAAATGTGCCAACACCACCAAGTGTACATCACCATGTGCAAGTGTGTTAGCATTTTCACAATCATTTCAAAGGTCGGGTTAGCTCTTAGCACGCCACTCGATCCTAACACATCGCAAAGTTAGATCGCTTAAGTGGCACTAGATGACCGATATGCAAACAAGTTTGCCCCTCTTGATAGTACGGCCATCTATCCTAAACCCGGTCATAAACTTCTCTAAGCTCCTCATGACCGGTGAAATGAAATGCCTATAGGTTATACCTTTGCCTTGCGCATTTCCATTCCGCTCCATCTTCTAAGTGCCGATGCAACACATGCACCAACACGATCAAAGAATGATATGATCCACTCCATATCATCACATGACCTTCTTGGTCCATCGATCTCGACCTCACTTGCTCTTCACCGCTATTGCGTCGGTCCATCGGCGCCAAGTCCGATGACTTGCCCTTCACACTTGCAACCGGTCCTTCAAGCCAAGTCTTTGTCTTGATCTTCACCACCTTGGTCACATGACTCCATGTCATGTTTCATATGCAATAAGCTCCTTCATTGCATCATCACATGTGTGAACTAATCTCCTGTGTATTATCTCAATCACACATATTAGTTCACCTAATGTTGACACTCAATTACCAAAACCACAAGGGACCTTTCAATCTCCCCCTTTTTGGTAATTGATGGCAACACTACAAAGATATGGAATTGAAGATTAAAGCTTTCTTCGTAGTGGTAACTCCCCATATATGTGTGCCCAATTGATTTGAATTCAAGGTTTGCACACATACAAAGATATGAAACTTTTGGGAGGGTTAACACTACAAAGTGATGCTAAGGTATATAGGATAAACCTTTGAAGCGTGATACCAATCGGAGTTGTAAATTTAAGTTCATCCTTAGCATCATCCATGTAACTAGACATACATCAAAACTCAAGATACCATGTGAGATCAACATTATATGCTATGGCTCTTGATCCTCGTGAAAACTATATATGTCTAGTTACAACCTATGCATGCTAGTTATCAAATCATCAAGCAAGTTCTATAACTAGCATACACCACACAAGCATTGCATATAAAATTTAAATACTTATGCAAATGCAAGCAAGCACATGAATATGCACATATCAAATGCAATCAATCAAGTTCATGAGCTTGCTCCCCCAACTTGTGTGCTTCTCTTTTGTCCAAGAATGTTGATCCTCTTCTAATCTTCAATCTTGCTCTTGCTCCCTCTTGTTCTATGTCCATATTCTCATCCCCCTTTTGTCATGTATCCAAAGACACATACATATCTTTGTCCAATTTCTCCCCCCTTTGTTATCAATTTCCATAAAGGGTATGTCTCTTATTGATACAAAGGTTGTGACTAGGATAGATGGTTGATTGTTGAATCTTCATTTTTGATGGACACCACCATATGTTGGAATGACACTACTTGTAACAACCACATGTGGAAGCATGAAGACCACCTAGAAATGCCACATGTAGGTCACTTGTAGGATCCTTGACCTTGATCTTGAGGTGGGGCACCTCCCCTATGTCAAAGCATATGTCAAACCATTTGAACAATTTGAGCACTTGTTGGTGAGGGTAGCTTTCTTGATTTTAATTGATCACTTAAAGTTGAGGATCACTTGTGGAACCACCAATTTCATGTACTAGACATTACTTGAGTTGAATACCACGTGAAAGATACCAAGTGAAGGAAATACCACGTGTAAAGATGATGTAATGATCTAGCCATGTCTTGAAACTTGCAATGTGGAAGCCACTTGAAAAAATTTGTCAATTGTAACCAATTCTTGAACTATGTTGTTTCCATGAGCTTCTTTCTCTTTGACTTGATCTAGATCACTTGCACAAAATAATCTAACTCGGTTTGAACCAATGACAAGCTTTTTCACACCTCATGCTAAGGGTTATCTTGACAATGTTGAGTTGAAGTACTTGAATGCTTATTTTCTAGATCAAATACTATGGGTTTACTAGCTCATGAACATGTCATATGCCACCACTAGATCATATAAAGCATAGAAGCAATAGTGGTACCATATAAGCATTAAAACATTTGATTTTCATGAATGATCACTATGTATGACTATATGCACTAGCAAGTCCTTAGCAAAGTATGAATGCATATGTCAAGCAATTTCACCTTGCTATGTTGGAGTAGAGGATAGTCATTAGATTCCAATTTAGCTCTCCAACTAGCATCATGAAGTCCAATTCAATAGCTTGGTGAAGACAATATATATGAATATGAATTCCAAGCTTCACCCATATGAAATGAAAACCATCAATGATCAAGTGCACTATCTTCATGTTGTGGTTGGCTTGCCTTCTTTTTTTTGACCTTTGCTTGCATGAGAGAAAACCATTTGAATCTTGCATGAAATATCTCTCTATTTGGGTGTTGCTTGCTTTCTCCTATTGATCAACCCTTTAGATTGCATCAACTAAGCATCTCCAATAGTTCCTAGAATCTCACTTCCTTGTTAGCCATCCAAGCCGGTGCTTTCGGTTTACCTCAGTAGGCGGCATGCCCCAACGGGAGAAGTGACCTCTCCAAGAACCATTCTTGATACTCACTTGAATTGACTTTGGTTGATTGATCCACATGATGAACTTTCTACCAAAGATATCCAATGATTATTTGAACTCATTACTTGCTCTCCATCTTTTGAGTTTGGTCTTGATCTTCAACTAGAGTACTAGATGTGTACATGGGACACTACCCCAAAATCAATGGTCTTAGTACTCATTGCTTGTCAAGCTTCTAACTCAATTCAAACCAAACTTAGGTGCCTCAATCTCTTATCAACATGATTCCAACTTGAGGACCTTTCAATGAGAGTGACTCTTGATCAATCCAATAATTGTCACTTTTTCTGGCAGATTTTGTACATCACAAAGAATGAACCATATCTCACAATGTACATGTTGAAATGCCATGAAATTTGGTGGAGATGTTCAACACTAAGTCATCTAGCATCCATAAAAATTTGAGCTCCAAAGTCGTTATGGATTGCTACCAGATTTCACACCTTTCCACCCTACTACATGCTGAAAACTGCTGCAACATATCTCACAAGTTCCACTCCAAAACTGAAGTATCCCTTGTTCTAGCATCATGAAATTTCTACAGCATCTTGTACCATAAGTATAGAGCATGCATGCCAAATTTCAAGCCATTCCAACAAGATTTGATCATCCAAATATGGCTAAGATCACAGCTCACTCAGATTTTCCAAAAGTGGACAGATTTGAGCAATTAAGCTATGCTTCATCAAATTGAATCAAACTTGATGCCAACTTGTTTGAATACCATCACAAGACATATATCAATTGAAATCACATACTAAAGGTCATCTCATGATCATATCCATTCAAACTAACTCAAATTTGACTACTAGGCATTTAATCCATTCAATCATCTCATAGCAAGCAACATATGCATATATATCCAATTCAATCAACTCATATGCACCCAAATATGTGATCAACTAGAATGTACCTTTGTAGCCTATGATCATCACCTAGCAAGCTTCATCTCAAATATTTGCAAGCCATTAAATATTTCCAATAAATCACCACAACTAAGATAATTGCATTTGTATGTTGTAGCTCATTTGGACTTCACTTTTCTTGACTTGGCATTGGGATAAGAGTAGCACTAAGCTTCATTACTTGACTCAATAGAATAATGAACAATGTGAACTCAATTGAATCAAGCCTCCAATGCCATGGTACCTACAAACATTCATCCACTTTTTTGATGGTACCCAAACTTGTTTGGGTCCTCTCAAGTTAGGTGCAACATACTTAGGCAAAGCCTTAGTATGAGTAGCGGGATGTTTTGCAATAGCAACCGAGGAGGTACCATTGTCATCCTTTCTAAGCACAAAATCATCATCACATGAAATAGGCTTAGAAGTTATACCTAGGGGACATGAATGAGCCATGTGTCCCCTTTCCCGGCATAAGTAGCATCTTCTCTTTTGTTGAGCCTTTTCTTTCTTGCTCATGTGATGCTTCTCATTGCCTTGCTTCATCTTGTTTGCTTGAGCCTTCTTCTCAAGCTTGTTTGGACAACCCGAAGCTAGGTGGCCCAATGTATCACACTTATGGCACTTGATGTGAGCCAAATCTTTCTTCTCAATTTGATTCTTGCTCATCATCTTGGCATCTTGGATATGAGTTGGATGCCTTGCTCTTGTCTTGCCACCCCTTCTTATTTTCTTCTTCTTCTTCAAGTCATCAACTTTAGGTTCATGGTTGATCTTGACTTGATCTTGGGGCTTCGGTTGAGGCTCATCTTGTTGCTTCAACTTGAGCTTTTCTTTATTTGGACAAGCCTTTGCAAAGTGTCCCATTTCATGGCATTGATAGCACATGACATGGGATAGCTTTTCTATCTTCTTGGCTTCTTTACTTTTCTTCTTTCTTTCATCCTTGGTCAATCCACCCTTGAATCCAAGCCCATGCCTCTTGCCATAGCTTCTTTGAGTCTTCAATATGTGCTCAAAGGTGACTTGTGAGTTGTAGCACCTTTGTAGCTTGGCAAGCAAATTTTTCAATTCTCTTTTGAGCTTATTGTTCTCCTTCAAAAGGTTAGTCTCACACGACATAGAAGTAGAACAATCATCTAAAGTAGAAGAACATGGCATTGCAAGTAAATCATCACAAGAGGTGGATACATGCTTCTTGCCTACATCACAAGGATTAGCACAAATATGTGATTGATCAAGTGACCCATGTGATGAGCTCTCACTAGTTTTAGATTTCTCATTTGAAAACTTCTTAGTGAGAAAAGCATGGTCTTGTACCAAGTTATCATGAGTAACACTAAGTTCCTCATGAGCCAATTTTAGCACATCATGTGAACAAGTAGTAACATAAAGTAGATATATGCTCTTGTTGTTCACATGTTTTCTTTAGAAATGAGTTTTCATTTTCCAAGTTTAAGGATTTAGCTTTCTCATTTTCTAAAGACATGGTCATGCTAGCAAGTCTACTAACAAGCTCATCATATGAATCATGGTGATCAATCACATTATCATTTGATACCTTGGTTTCACCTAGTGACATGAGACAATATGTTGATGTAGTGGATGAACTTGGAGTAGCATCATCAACCCGAGCATGAACCATAAACATTGCCTTCAAGTGTGCTTGAGGTAGAATCATCACTTGCATCACTTGAAGCATCATCATCAACCTTGTCAAGTGAACTTGTGGTAGATCTTGCATCATCTTCACTTGACCATGAGGTGGAGCAATCCTTCACAATCACCAAGTTGTGATCATGCTCAACATCCTCATGTGCCTCCTCTATGTGATCTTCCTCCTTCTTGAATTTTCCATCATCCCACGAGGAGTAGTCATCATAATAGAAGGTCTTGAGTGCCATCCACATATCATGGGCACTTCTCGATGACATCACCCTACCATAAACTTCATCTCTCAAAGCATCGATTAGAAATACTTGGGCTTGTGCATCGAGTGTTAAGCAATCACTTTGAGCTTGGGTTAGATCGCCTCATCCAAGTCATGAGTAAAGCCAACAACCACGATCCACCAAAAACTTAGGACCTAAAGCACGAAAGTGATCAAGCATATGATGTTTCCATCGTGCAAAGTGTGTGCCATCAAAAAATGTGTGTGTCACTCAAACAAGTATCACTAGACCCTCTAGTTTCCATCCTCTCGGGCCGGTTATGACCACTAAATGAGAGACCTAGTCCGATACCACGTGAAGGGTCGAGATGGGGACTAGAGGGGGTGAATAGTCCCTTTTAAAAACTAAACGCACCGGCTAACCGAAACAAATGCGAATTAAACTTATCGGTCTAGCCAAGACTTCACCCCTCTAACTAAGACTCTAAATCACCTCACAAAAAGATCCTACACAAGAAGAGTGAGGTGACAAGCCTAGCTTGAGCTCCTAATCAAATCTAATGCAAGGTCACACAAACCTAAGCACTAGTACTTCAAGCACGGTGAGCTCCTACACAATTCTAGTAAGCACAAGCACAAAGCTCCTAAGCTCACTAGATGCACAATGGACAAGGCAACACACGCCTAACCCAAAGGCTCAAATTACCTAGCTACACAAGCTAAGCAAAGTAACTAATCAAGCTACACAAGCTAGATAGTTACAACTACTCTACTCAAGCACAAGCACAATATATATATGAATGTAATGACAAAGCTTGAGATAAGAGAATGCAAACCACCGCGAAGTGTGGACACAAGATGACACCGGTGATTTTTACCGAGGTCTCGGGAAGCTTGCCACCTTCCCCTACTCCTCGTTGTGTCGACCAACACCTTAGTGGTTCCACGGTTTGGCGAATCACCCGGTGATGATTCTCAAGCTTAATGGCCAGTGCCAAATCCCACAGCTGGGACCTCGATCGAGACACTCACCAATGTGAGTTCTCTAGCCAATCCCTCAATAGGGTACCGTGTGAACCCACACACAAGTGTGGTAGCTCAATGACACGCTCCACTAGAGTTGCTCTTCCACGATCCCCGCGAGGTGAGCACCAACCTCTCACAATCTCTTCTTCGAGCACCGCACAAGCTTCCTTTGCGTGCTTCACGAAGCCTCTTGCCACCAAGCCGTCTAGGAGATGGCAACCTCCAAGAGAAACAAGCACACCGGCTTGCAACACGAACACCTAGTGCCACACGATGCAATCTCTCAAAACAACGCACTAGAACTCGATCTCTCACTCAATCGGATGAACGATATCAAGCATATGTGAGTGGGAGGGCTCTTGAGCACTCTCAAGCATGGACACAAAGTCCCTAAGGTGCTAAGCACCGGCCAAGGCCGGCCACACCCTCTATTTATAGCCCCCAAGCCAAATAGAGCCGTTGGTGCTTCAAACCACGGTTTTTAAGATTGACCGGGGCGCGCCCGACGGACGCGCACCGGCGGTCCGGTCAGCGTCCGACCGCTGCGTCGGTCACAAACGACAAGCAACCTCCAGCCCGACCAACGGCTACCGGCGTCGGGCGGTGCTTCGGGCGGCACCGGAAGCTTCCGGTCCGCGCGTCCGGTCCCCTGCGTCCGGTCAAAACCGGCTGCGGGGGCTCTACGCGAGCCGACGGCCGGGACGGGCGTCCCGGCCGGGCGCGTCGGTCGCTTCCCGCCGCCCGCGTCGAAGCGGCGTCGGCCGGCGTTTTCCAGCGAAAACTCCACCGAAACACCGACGCCTTCTCTTCGACATGCTACCCATCAAGTATACCAAACTTGAGCACGAGGAATAGCATGTTTTCACCTCCAACTTGCATCCGGCGCCAATAGAAAATATGCATCTCATTTTCTCGAAAGCGCCCGAATCCGCCGCAAGCTCGGCGGGAGGATGAGCGGTTCACAAACCCAACTCAACCCTGCAATCACCGCCGCCTTTGCAAATGTGCCAACACCACCAAGTGTACATCACCATGTGCAAGTGTGTTAGCATTTTCACAATCATTTCAAAGGTCGGGTTAGCTCTTAGCACGCCACTCGATCCTAACACATCGCAAAGTTAGATCGCTTAAGTGGCACTAGATGACCGATATGCAAACAAGTTTGCCCCTCTTGATAGTACGGCCATCTATCCTAAACCCGGTCATAAACTTCTCTAAGCTCCTCATGACCGGTGAAATGAAATGCCTATAGGTTATACCTTTGCCTTTGCGCATTTCCATTCCGCTCCATCTTCTAAGTGCCGATGCAACACATGCACCAACACGATCAAGAATGATATGATCCACTCCATATCATCACATGACCTTCTTGGTCCATCGATCTCGACCTCACTTGCTCTTCACCGCTATTGCGTCGGTCCATCGGCGCCAAGTCCGATGACTTGCCCTTCACACTTGCAACCGGTCCTTCAAGGCTGATCGACAAGGCTGATCTGAACAGGCTTAAACGAGCCATGAAGAAGATGGGAGATTTGTTCAGTAAGGGCAAGGCTCGCCGCGAAATTTCGTGTGCCATCCAAGACATCACAAAGAAACTTCAGCAGATGACGAGCGGCATGCGGTACAAGATCGATGATCTTGTGGCCCAACCAGCTGCCGCAAGAAGTATTGATCCACGCCTCTTGGCTCTCTACACCAAAGTGTCACAGCTTGTTGGGATTGAAGAGCCAATGGATAAGGTCATACAAATGCTGACATCAGTAGCGGAAGACATGGAGACGAAGATAGTGTCTATTGTTGGGTTTGGTGGTTTAGGCAAGACAACACTTGCTAAAGCTGTTTATGACAAGCTGACATACGATGTCCATTTCAATGCTTTTGTTCCAGTTGGCCAGAATCCAGACGTGAAGACTGTCTTAAAGAACATTCTGATTGATCTGGACAAGCAACATTACACAACTGAATTCAATTTGACAATATTGAATGAAAAGCAGCTAATAGATGAACTTCGGGAATTTCTCAAGGACAAGAGGTAGTCATCAACTTACCCTGGTGCATTTATTTAAGTAATAACCAAAGTTGTATAATCATTCGAGAAATCTACACTATTTACATTACGAGTCTATTATGTAATATTGCATTATTCATTTAGTTTTGGTTATCTGATCGCCACTAAATTGTTTTTCATATATATTCCTCTTCAATGAAATGTATAATTATTCGTGTCATCTTGAAGACTTGAATGAGGTCTTCAGAATTTTTAGTTTAACTATATGACTCCTTCATTTACATGTATATAGGTATTTCATTGTTATTGATGACATATGGGATGTACCATCGTGGAACATGATAAGATCTGCTCTAGACAACAACAGCATGGGAAGCAAAATAGTCATAACTACCCGGAAGCATGATGTTGCTGAGAAAGTTGTTGGTTATTCTTATAACATGGAACCCCTCCCACAGGAGAGTTCTAAAGTCTTGTTCTATGGCAGAATATTTGGCTGTGAAGACAAGTGTCCCAAACAATTTGTGGAAGTATCTGAAAAAATAATTAAGAAATGTGGTGGTGTGCCACTGGCTATCATTACCACATCAGGTTTGTTAGCGAATAAATTGGGAAATATAAAATATTGGTGTGAGTATTGTGACTGTATTGGTTTGGGGCTTGGAAGAAATTATCCAGATATGGAAAATATGAAGAAGATATTATCTCTTAGCTATTATGATCTACCAGCTCATTTGAAGACATGTTTATTGTATCTAAGTGTATTTCCAGAAGACTATGAGATTGATAAGTATAGGTTGATTTGGAGGTGGATAGCTGAAGATTTTCTCCCACCTGAAGAAGGGGGGCCGAAGTTTATTTGAGCTTGGGGAGAGTTATTTCAATGATCTTGTAAACAGAAGCCTGATCCAACCAGGAGAGTTGGATGAGGAAGGATTGCCTGCTAGTTGCCGTGTTCATGATATGGTCCTGGATCTCATTTGTTCCATATCAAGAGAAGAAAGTTTTGTTGCCACAATACTAGGTGATGCCGAGCAGAACACACCTTCTTGGGGAAGCAAGGTTCACAGGTTGTCCTTGATGGATACTACTTGGCCAACAGTGGACATGCCAAAACTAAGGTCACTTACTATTTTTAGTGATGCTGTAATCAAATCCATGCCATCCCTTTCATGTCACCGTCTTCTTCGTGTATTGGATCTAGAAGGTTGCTATCTTGGGGACCTTCCAAATTTGAGTTTTGTTGGAAACTTATTTCACCTAAGATATCTTGGGCTACAGGATACAGAATATGCCGGTGAGCTCCCATTAGAAATAGGGGAGGCTACAGTTTTTGCAGACACTAAACATATTTGCAACTGAGATAAAAAAAGAATTGCCATCAAGTATTGTTGGGTTAAGACAATTGATGCGCCTGTATCTTAATTGGGATATATGTCTGCCAAATGGATTGAGGAATCTAACATCCTTAGAAGTGCTACAGGGTGCAGTTGTTGATTCTGTGCACATTGTAGAAGAGCTCGGCCATTTGACCCAACTAAAGATGCTCGCCGTGCGGCTAAAGATAGATAAGGAAGGTGGATGTGATGAGTGTGAGAGCATGCACAAAGCTGTGGTCGAGTTCCTAGGAAAACTGCAGAAGATCCAACAGCTAGTAGTATACTCAGATGCCGTGGCAATGAATCTTGATGGCCCCGTGGAGTCTCTAGGCAACCTGTCCTTCCTTCGTATTAATGAAATCACTTTGTTGCCTACATGGATTAATCCTGATCACTTCTCCTCCTCTCTTCCCTTGACATAACGGTGGCTCAGGTGCGAAGGGAGGATATACATGTCCTCGGAATGCTGCAGGCTCTTCGTGTTCTGGAAGTGCGTGTGTTTGCTCACAACATACAAGTGCTGGGGAAGGTTCATGGTCGGCCCTGATGCCTTCCCATGTGCAAGAGTGTGCAGATTCTGTGGATTTCAAACTGTGCCATCCATGTTCCAACGAGGAGCTCTGCCCAGGCTTGAAGAATTTGTATTCGGGATCAGCATGCAGGATTTCTTCGATGGTGAAATCACTACGGATGACCTGGCCTTGGACCACCTCCCATCCCTTCGGAGAGTGTCTGTCGGTCTTAATAGTGGAAAGGAAAAGATGGAGGAGTTGGGAATGAAATTAGAAGAGAAGCTGAGGCAAGCAGCAGATGGACACCCAAACCACCCTACCTTATACTTACTGTAGAAGCTAATGACATCAGTGAAAAAATATGCATGTACGTCCTCCAGCTTTCTTCTACTGAATGCATGCATATTTTCTACAGCTGTTCCCAGAATGCATGCATGTTTTCTTTAGCAGTTCAAAGTAGTCTCTTGTTACTTACAACGTGTCTTTTTATTTTTGATGTGCAGGACAAATGCTATCAATATTGGAATGTGATTGAAAACTTGGTCTGCATGCGTCTACAAGCAGCCCAGGGCGTCCTCCGACGCACCATCCTCTGGGGTCCGAGTCCATGGCCACGCCTGTTTGTATGCAGCTGCGCATTTATCCACTACAAAATCTCCGGGGCAACATGTGGCTCATATAATGTCTGTGTATCGTTGGAATCTAGTATCATGGCAGAGCAATGTCATTTCATTTCTATATATACAGGTCGATATACTCGTAGATAGCGTCCATGTTGCATATGCTCTGTTTAGCCTCTGCTTCTTCCGGCACTGTGCCCTGTTTCCCTTCAGCAGATGCTGCTACAAGGCTACTGCAACATTATTGTAAACTTTACTCTTAGCGACTTTTGAAAAATGTAAATCTGTACTTGTAGTCTTCAAGAGATTACTTGGTTTGGAACAAAATGAGATATGGCACTAGCAATCTTTCGACAATCTTAACTCAGGTGACAACAGCACAAGCTAACTACCCCTGTTTGTAGAATGGTTCTCAAACATAAGATATAGTTCTATATTGTACTCGAACCTATTTCCATTCAAATTCTTTTACGCAGAGATTCTGCATATACAGGCCGCACTGACCGCAGCACAGCAGGTTTTCAATACCTACGTCACCCGTACGAAAGATATAGTTCTATTTTGTACTCGATCCTATTGATGTCCTGCAGGCCTCTGTGCATTGCCCAGTTCCCCACCTACAGGTTAATGATTTCGATGCCCGCTACGGCTTCTTTCCGAACCTGCGGGGTCCGTGTTCACCTGTTGGACCGGAATTCAGTCAAGAAGGCCGACAAGGTGACGACGTGGAAGGCCGACGAAGCGACGACCCATGGTTGGTCGGCCAGGTTCGGCCAAGAAGGCCATCGTGTCCAACGAGAAATCCATGGGTGCTCCGGGAAAGGCCAAGAGTGCAGGAGCTGCAAGAAGAGAGAGAGTAGTAGTGTGGCACCGACAATCGGGACCAGCATTGGGTCGCGGATCCAGTCAAGTTCCCAGAATCAGGGAACAGTGCAGCATTCTGCTCGAGTGTCATCCGAGGATACAGAGGGGACGACGCAGTGCAGGAGCAGAAGAGTGGAGGCTGTGGGTAGATGAGGCCGAGACTGCTCTCCCTCGTCTTTCAAGACGACACCCAGACTCCTCGTCTGCTAGAGCAATGCAACACCCAGACCCAATGCAACACCCAGACTCCTCGTTTATTAGCAATCAGAGTTTCTTGTCTTGATTCCCAACTCTTTCTCTCACCTTATTTCTGTCTCCAAATAGTATATGATAAGTGACTAGCTAATTTTTGTGTCTGCACTCAATGCTAGCGTTCTTCATCCATTAAAAAATGTAAGCCATTCATGTTTTTCCTACACAAGGTACGTACTATATATATAGTGATAAAATGTGAATACAAGTGTAGACAATAATCTATATATCTAACCCACAAATTGCAGAACTCTGTTCGGAATGGTGGGAGTACTAGCTATGAAGGATAGGTGGTTTTGTTTAGGTCTTGTTTGGATGTATTCGTTTCGCCTATACCCACATGTGTTGGGTTGGATTACATTGAAACTTGAACAAAGTAAAACCACAATCCACCCTAATACATATAGGTTGAGGTGAATCCTATAACATCCAAACAAGGCCTTAGATGGGTACTAAGCTTGTATATATAATATTTTGGAAATTGCTCACCGAGAACATTAGCATCCAGATGTTTTGCTCCAATTCTTTGTAATTTCTAGACTCCACAAGAAGTTGTATGTCCTGTTTCACCGCATGGTCATGTTTTGCTTTTTCAACCAAAAAGATGCTTAAGAGAATGAGGAAAGAAATCTGAGCTGATCATCGTCGTTGTTGGTCACAATGGTTTGTCTGTGTTGACGGAATCTGTGAAGTTGTCTATAAAGTTGTTGAGTCCACATAACATTTTGGTTTCCATGTTATTAAACTACATCATACCAGGCAGAGATCCGTTATTAGCGCTAAAGCAGCACACGTGCACATGGCATTGATTCCCTAAACCCCACTTGTAGTATATATTAGCATCATATCGATGAACCGTTGAAGCAACGGAATCTCGAGGAAGTGAGAACAGAGATGCCAAAAAATTATGTTAGCGTCTGCAGAGAAGGCTCTTGTTTCATAAAGCCTGTAATTCTCACTCCGGTTCAATGGATATTGAGACCATAGATTCGTGATTCGGATTTCTGCAGTTTATGTGCTGCCGATGAGTTTGACCCATTTTATTTCTTTCAAATAATGTGAATTTCTAAATAGAAGCAAATCAATGAGTGGTCATGATGGCGAACACAAGATAATTGATCAATTAGCCAACATGCTAGGCAGAGTCGTCAAAAAAAAAAAAAAACTGCACATAAAGTTGAGTGTGATATACTGAATGAAATACCAAAGTACTAAAATGTGTGGTTTGCAAGATGCAGCTGGACGATTGCTCCCGAGAAGGGATGGCAGTGGCCAGCAGCATAGTATATCGATGTTGCTGCCCCGCCTAACTACTCTCTAGTTTTGCATACTCTCTGTTTGCCTAACTATCTAGTCTCTACCTTTCACATTCTTATACAGGTAGGTCCCTTTTACTGGCCAATAGACTAATATAATCCGTGTAGCTTCATAGATTGATCTGTACTGTCTGGCACTCTGGTTCGCTTGTATCGTCTATGTTGCTTCCTAACAAGTGGTCGTCCTCTGCGTCTTTGGCCGCCCCCTCTATGCAACTCGATCCTCTACGGATACTCCTACGGTCTCCTACCTGCCCCTTTGCCTTTTGTTTTTAGAATTTTAGATAATGGATAAACGTATCCGGCTTCTACATCCAGGGATGTATACAGCCAATTATTACACAAACTTTTAATGAAAGAATAAAGAAAGCCATGGTCTTATAGATCGACCAGGAAGCTAGTTCAAACAATAGAAGTGATTCCATCCTTTATTGGAAATCTCCAAAGCAATAATTTCTAATTTCTTGCTCGTTGTTGAGATTGCTTCCTTTGCTGTCTCGTCACGTTACAGCAGGGCCCATGAGCGTAACACATGGCAGCCACCCCCACCCAAATGAAATTTCTAATCTTTTTATTTTGATTAGCTAGCCAATTTCTGAACATATGGCTGATTGATCGAGGTTGAGTTAGACTAGTAGTATAAAAAAGATAATCCTCCGGATCATTTTGGTAAGGGGACAATCTAGAAATAAATGTCGGATAGTTTCATTCCTATTACAGCAAATGCACTTCTGACTCCCTTTTCAATTTTTCTTAGCGAGGTTGTCTTTGATCAAGACTACCCCTCTCTGTAAAAACCAAAGAAAGATCTTAATTTTAAGAGGAACTTTTATCTTCCAAATCTTTCTTATGACGAAAAAGTGTCTGTGTATTCATAAGGTCGAGGTACATCGAGCGGATAGAGAATAACCCAGATTTGGTTAGACTCCATCTAAAGTAGTCCGACCCATCCACCAATTCAACGTTTGAGATCCGTGCTACTAAATTTAGCCATTCTGTAAGTTTATTATCCACCAGAGCCCTTCTAAAAGAGATGTTTAGTGGGGCTAGTAGCCATAACATTAGCTACGGTTGTGTGCGGATTTCGCACAATATTATATAAAGATGGATATCTAGCTTTCAGAGGCTTATCTCCTACCCATGTATCTTTCCAAAATCTAGTGGTGATTCCATCTCTGATAACGAAAGAACCTTTAGCTAACACCTCCTCTTTAATATGCATCAGGCCTCTCTAAAAATGAGAGTCATTAGGTTTGGCAGTCACTTGAGTTAGGGATTTGGATTTTAGGTATTTATTCCTTATAAGAGATTGCCATATGCCTTCCGTGTTTATCAAGTTAACCAACCATTTGGCTAGAAGAAACCTATTTTGCAACTCTAGATTTAGGATACCTAGTCCCCCTTGGTCTTTAGGACGGCACAGGATGTCCCATCTCACTAGTACATAAATGAACTACTGTGGCGGGCATTTTGGCTTTTCCGTGGCGGGCATTGTGTCCGCCACGGAGCTAGGGTCACGGTTAATCGAACGATTAACCGTGGCGGACTCCATGCCCGCCATGGAAAATCGATTAACCGTGGCGGGTGTTTAACAAAAACCGCCACGGTTAATAGATTAACCATGGCGGGCATCGTTACGTGCCCGCCATGGTTAATGTATTAACCATGGCGGTTTTTGTTACAAGCCCGCCACGGTTAATTAGTTCAGGATTAATAAAAAAAAATAATTTAAAAATATTATAAAATTATAAATTATGATTTAAACCACATATTAAATAATAAAATTAGAGAATATTGACATAAATCTTGAAAATGCATCACAATTTAACATTGAACTAACATGTACATTCAATTAAAGCACTTAGAGTATAAAATTCACCACCACACATCAAAATTTACATAACTCGATCGAACGATCGATTGATCAATCAAGTTTAGCTAGGTTACAACTCTGGGCCATCCCACGTATAATCCTTCATGTCTAGCGCATTTCTCCAGTCCCGTAGTTCCCATAAGTCCTCGTTTCTAGCAAGGTCGCTGTTAGGGTCGAAGAAATGGCCGGTAGGTAGCACAACATCCTCAATGACGCCCCTACAGATGGCGCCAACCAGTTTCTTGAAGGTTATGTTGTTCAAGCCTTTCATCCAAAAATCTTCCGTGGTTTTCTTCGTCAGCTCGCGCCACGTAGTACGGCACACGTCACTGCGGGATATGAAGGTACATATATAGAAACCACACAGGTTGGTTCCCATAGGCTGCTTACCGCACTGCATGCACGATATATGTACCAGAAAATAGTTAGAATATTATGAGACCATTCAATATGGACGAGCAAACGAGAGTAATGCTACATATACCTCGAAATCTCGCCTGATCTTCATTTGGTCCCCATGTTTTTCTTTGCGTATTGGCTACCTCTGATCGTATGACACGGGGTCTGCCAAGTAATCCTTGTAAGCCCTGTACGAAATCCCTCAGTGTCATGACTTACAGAAGTTTGTGGTATGAAAAAGTATACAAGTGTCGTGACTTACAGTTGCAGGGCCTCTTCAAAATGTTTATAGAGTCCTTTTGGCGTATCACGCAACGAGTCCAGCCTAAGGGCACATCCATCCTGAGGGATGATTAGCCAAGTAATCCAATGGCCAATGTGTGCTGTTGTTTGTATACCAGCCAGGCTACACCATTTTATTTGATTAGAAATAGATTCCAAGTGTTCAAAAAATAAAAAGTATTATTGCTTTGACTTACTTGATATGTTGGGCCGTAACGACACAACCGGCCGGCCCTTTGATCTTCTTCATGCACTTACAGATGTAGTTTTCCATCTCTCTAACTCTTGCATCGGCCCTTGTTTTAAAGTGTTTATATTGTTCGGCCTTGCCCAGCTTCCTCAACTCTTCGTTCCTCTGGCTCTCCATCCAGTAATGAGACATAGGAACACAATTGGCTCATGCATTGTTCGGGCTATCAATGCTTGCATCCTACAAGCACATATGGTCATGTCATTATAGGATCGGAGAGCTAGAATTAGTGGTGTACGAGCGCAAAATGCATAAAAAAACTCACGCAGCATAGAGTGTGACAATGGATTGGTCAAGGTCCTGGCGCCGTAGCAACCGCCATATTTCGTCGAAGCCTATTGGGAGTGAGATATCTTCGTCCAAGTTAAAGAGCTCTTTAGGAACTCTGAAATGAAACTCCCTCACCCCCGGTCCACCGCATGCCGATATAATATGTGGAACCCGCGAGTGTCCCACTCCTCGCCCTCGATTAGCCGGCCCTTGGGCACCATGAACTTGCCAAGCTCAAACCCAGTCTGGGCGATCGAATGACCCATTGTCCCCGCCGATGGGGTATATAATTCCTATACGTATGAGATGTATATTAGCATCATCTAGGTACGCACGCATACGCATATGTCCGCTAAGTTTGGTTGAGATTATCACGCATATACGCGTACCTAGTAATGCCGGGTCTTCACGGCCCCCGGGTTCAGCTTAGCCAATCTGAGGTCCTTTTCTCTCTCCGCTAGCTCCGCCCTGTCGCAATCATCTAAGTATTTGGAGGGCAAGAACTTACTCATCTTCTTTTGATAGCTTCTTCTTCTTCTCGGCGCTTGGGGGAGCATTCGACCTCATCGTCCTTCCGACCGCTTTCGAGGCGGTGTTGAGAATCCTATGCATGTGTACAAGTTAGCCATGTAATTTTTTGCTATACCTGTCACATGTGTTGACATTAGACACCAATTAATGCATAGTACAAGTTAGCCATGTGTTTTTTTTCTATGTACCTGTCACATTTTCTGAAACCTCCTCGACCATTGGGCGCTTGAACGGCGTGGGAGGACGGCGAGCCCCCGTGTCACGCTTAGGAGAAGGTGTCCTCTCGCCGTCGCGGTAACAGGGTGTCTTGCGACCGTCTTCTCCTTCCGGTTCTTCCGGAGGTGGGTTCGGACGAGGACTTCCGCCACCTCGGCCACCATCGTCGTTGTTATCATCATCGTCATCGTCGCCACCACCTGGGGGAGGAGGATCTACGGGCGCTGCCGTCCGAGGTGGTGTCGTCGGCTGAACTAGGACAATGTCTTCCTTGTTCCATAGGTACTCCCTCTCCACCCGAAGGTCCTTGAGTATTGTTTCTCCTAGTTCACCTGGGATATCGATCTCCTCATCACCAAGGCCTGGTTCTATGGATTGTAGATAAACGAAGACATATTCGGGTGGGACCGGCTCGTTATTATACAACATATCATCTCTCCGTGGTGCACACACCACGGCAGTGCCCACCTCCTTCTTCTTTCCCTTCCTGCCAACGGGTATATAGAGAGTGCCCACCGCGTTTTCGACGAGATCGTCGATTGGGTTCTTGCTCACTCCAGCAGAGGTACTCACACCTTGGATGTTGGAAATACCTTTCTTCATTAATACCTCTTCTATTTTCTTCTCGACTATGTCCTTTATGGCTTCCTCATAGCCTTGCATCCTAAGGTTATCCTTGTACCTCTGCCTCGTGTGGTAGTTGCCCGCGTCGGATGCCCAGGAATCCACGGTCTTCCAGCTACACCTCGAGCCCTGGCCCCGAACTCGGCCACGGTGCTCGGGTCTTCCGATTGCCTCGGCTAGCTCGTCGTGCTCCCTCCTAGGTTGGAACTCCCCACGCTCCTTGGCCTCTTTGACACGCATCACCTTCTTCTCCACCTCGTCAACCTTTGGGTCATTGTACTTGGACGTGCTGCCCGTCTTCTGCTTCTTGGGCCGACGGGCATAGAAGAAGTCACGTGCCCTCTGAGGAAGGGCTAGCAACGAATTCTCTATCCCTTTCTCAGCGTCCTCCCTTTCTTTCCGCCGCCATCCACCCTTATGACCGGCATATCCTACCATGCCGAGGTTGTGCTTGAGTTCGTTCTTCTTTGCGAGTTCTTTATCCATTTTTGACTTGGCCTCATACTCTTCGTTAGTCGTAAGGTTGACGAACTCATCCCAGACCGGTTGCTTTAAGAAGTTGTAGGCTTGAAGTGGTGACTTGCCCTTCTGCACATAGTTTGTGTACAGATGGTTCCGCAGGGTGCGAAGCGCTTTGCTTGCAACGGACCACACATACTTCTTGCATTTCTTTTTGTCAAAGCCTGCCTCTGGCCCTGGATAATGGAACAAGACTTTCACGCCTTTCCACACCTTCTTCTTCAGCCCGTCCGGAACATTCCTCCAGTCTAGGTAAGTGATGGGCACACTTTCCTTGGCTACAACGGAGATCTGGTTGCTATAGGTGGCCCTGATATTTTTCGGCTCCACGGGATCTCCATTCGGCCCTATCCTCAATATATGACGCACCACCTCAGCCTTTACGGTGCCTCCCGTGGCTGGCCTCTTTTCAAGCCTGACTTCTTGGAGGTGGTGGTCGCCGGTCTTGCCGGGGTGGGACCGCATTCCCGCCCCCTCCGACTAAGCTCTCTTCACCAAACTCTAGACGCAGAGGCTCAATGGTAATCGGTCACGACAACAACTAAAATTAGTTGTGTACTTACATGAGGCACACGGCGTTGTGTTTGTCGTATTCTTATCTTTTTTGGTTCCGTGCTGTACACTCGAGAACCCCGTGTGTTGGGCTCCTGCTCGTTGCCGGTCGGATCAATTTCCTCCTCCCTAGGATGTTTCTTCTCCGCCTCGGTGGTGTCAACTCTTCGCTCACGTATCCAGCTGTCGGAGGAAGAATCGGACGTGGAGGCCACATCCTCCTCGCTCTGGGCACCCATTGCACGATCTTTATCGGTTGGTTCGGATGCCATTGGATTCTACGGGAACACACAGAGCAATTTATTATATTGAAAAGGTACAACAGTAGAACCATCACAGAGTCATCTCAAATTATATTTATTGTATTCCTCTCATGATTACATATATAGTAATCATTAATAGATTCACATCATCGCATATGCCACTGCCTCAGCACTAAGATTCACATCATTGCAAATGCCACAAGTAGATTGTAAGGTAGTAGTAAATGCCATGGAAAACCCAAAAAATATCGCCACGGATCGAAGTTCAACTAAGTAGGAGTGAAAATAACCGCCACGCAAAATGGTGGCCTATATATGTGTGACCGGAGGCGCTGAATTGGCTAAGTTCTCCACCCCAGTTCACAGTCACCCCAAAGGGGCACCACAAATCAAAAAAATAGCTAAGTATGGCAGTGGCATTCATGGCAGTGGCATAATATAGTGCTCAGCATATGCTCGGTTAATAAATTCATCTCAAAATTCATCTGAAAATGTGATGTTGCATCATGGGCAGTGGCATTTGGCATATGCTCAGTAACTAAATCACATAGCATCACAGGCAGCAAAACAATGGCATCACAGGCACGAAAAAATGGCATCACAGGCATGAAAAAAATTAGCAGTAACCAGCATCACATAGCACTAGGGAGGCAGCAAAAAGATGGGGACCAGAGCACCGGGGAGGAGCAGCACCGGGGAAGTGCACGGCACAGCAGGATGGGGAGCAGCACCGGCGGCAGGAGGACGAAGGGGAGGAGCAGCACTGGGGCATGCGGTCGAAGGGGAGGAGCAGCACCGGGCGCGCGGGACGACGGTGAGGAGCGTAACCGGAGGACGGGGAGGAGGAGCAGCACCGGCGGCGGCGGATCTCGTCGGAGAGGGGCAGCACCAGGACGACGGGAGCAGCACCGGGAGGACGGGGGAGGAGCAGCACCGGGAGGATGGGGAGGAGCAGCACCGGGAGGACGGGGGAGGAGCAGCACCGGCGGCGTTGGTGGATCTCAGCGCCAGCGGCAGTCCCCCGGCTGGCGTTTCCTAGCCCCGGCGGGGGAGGACGGGGAGGAGCAGCACCGGCGGCGGAGGACGGGGAGGAGCAGCATCGGGAGGACGGGGAGGAGTAGCACCGGCGAGAGGCGGCGTCACGGGAGGCAAACGGCCGCGGCGGCGCCCGAAAAATCAGCAGCCCTTCGGGGTGATCGTGAACCGGGTGGAGAACTTAGCCGATTCAGCGCCTCGGCCACACATATATAGGCCTCCATTTTGCGTGGCGGTTATTTTACAATGCCCGCCACGCAAAATGATTTTGCGCGTGGCGGGCATTGTAAAATAACCGCCACGCAAAATAAATTCAAAACATTAATTTGAAAAATTCATAACAATTCAAATGTTGATTAAAAAATTCTGAATTTTTTGTGTGGCCTTCCTATGAGTATGTGTACCCATTAAAAATGTGAAACTTGAATTTTGAATAGTTTTTGCATGATTTAAAAAAAACAGTCTTTAATTGACAAGTCGGGGACGTTTCGAAAGTGCGGCGGTCTCCAATACATTTTTGGTTCCATTACATAAATGTCGTGACATACATATTTGGTTCCATTACATATTTGGTTCTATTACAAAAGGATCGACTTATTTTTTTGCCGGGCTGCCACTGTCTTCTTTCTCGACCATCTGTGCGGCACTGTGGCTTTGTCTTGGTCCTCGATGA
>JADLZK010012208.1:0-150886 GCA_015847255.1 Hyparrhenia diplandra | reverse complement strand
CATAGTATCATGTACGCACAAAATAGCGAATAATTGGACAAGGTTTTTAGATGCAAGTTTATGATGGTTTGTGTTCGTAACTTTGTACATAAAGTTGTGTCTGTAACTTTTGTACATACAGTAATTGCACTTTGTACACAAGTTTATGTAAGTTTGCTTGGGCTAGGGGAGGCCTTGGGCGGCAGCGGTCGGGGACCGGCCTCGGGAGGGCCCGACGGCGGTGGCTGTGGTGCCCCCGGGTCGCTTGGGAGGATGACGTGGGGAGAGTTCCTTCTTGTAAGTGATGTTATTCCATTCAAGATGGTAATATTTGGCACTTTTTCCTATGTCTCTACTGAAAGAAATCATTCGACTCCATCTTCACGGCGTGTTTTGTGATTTGTGAGAACACACATCTTTAATTTGTCTTTGTCTTTTCATAGAAAAAAGATTGTTAGTTGTGATTTGTAGTACAAATATATAAATCTGTGCTAGCTAACATTTTTGTATGTCGGTGTTGATGACAGATCCCGCCCGTGGATGATGATCCAAGAGTTTAGCCCGTTGTAAAAATGTTGGTTATTTTTCTTGTGAAAGTGATATAACAACTTTCAATATTTGGAGATCTACAATTTTATTTTTGCCCCAGAGCTCCCATGTCTTCTACGGCTCTCCTCGCCTCTCTTCTCCTCACCTTTGTCGGTTTCCACAAAAATGCAATTTTCTAGGCTAGATGATGGGTCTGAGATTTGGAGCCTAGCTTTTGCCACTGGTGAAGGACGTGTGGTGGAAAACTTGTGCTTCATGATTATATATGGATATAATATGTATTTTGGGTGCTCTAGCTACGTACAAAAAACAGGATAATAATGCCGGTGTGTGTTCAATCATGCATTTTGTATGGGCACAACATATCGCCGTATTACCATGACTTTTCTGGCATACAGTGACAGAGTGCCAGACATGGACGCCTCACCGTTTGTTGCACTGCTGCTGGCAGCTCTCTTCTCCCTGCTCCTCTTCGCCACAAGGAGGAAGGCTTCTCCGTCCAGCAGGGATGGTCGGCGACGATTGCCGCCGTCGCCGCCGGGGCTTCCCCTCCTCGGCCACCTGCCCCTTCTTGGCTCCCTACCTCACCGCAAGCTTCGATCAATGGCCGCGTCGTACGGCCCCGTCATGCTCCTGCGCCTGGGCCGCGTGCCCACCGTGGTGGCCTCTTCGGCGGCCGCGGCGCAGGAGGTCATGAAGACGCGCGACCTGGCCTTCGCGAGCCGTCCCAGGGTGCGCATGGCGGAGCGCCTCCTCTACGGCCGCGACATGGCGTTCGCCCCTACGGCGAGTACTGGCGCCAAGCGCGTCGCGTCTGCGTGCTCCACCTTCTCAGCCAGCGCCGCGTGCACTCCTTCCGCCACGCCCGGGAGCAGGAGGCCGCCGCGATGGTCGACCGCGTCCGTCGCGCCGGCGCCGGCGCCATGAACCTCAACGCGATCCTCATCTCCTACACCAACGGCGTCATCTCCCGCGCCGTGTTCGGCGACGAGGGCCGGAGCTACGGTCTCGACGGCGGCGAGGGTGAGGAGCTCGCGAACCTGTTCGCCGACTTCGAGGCGCTGCTTGGGACGGTGACCGTGGGGAGCTGGTTCCGTGGCTGGCGTGGGTTGACACGCTGATGGGGTTGGACGCCAAGGCGACGCGCACGTCCGAGGAGATGGGCGCCTTGCTTGATCGGGTCATAACAGAGCACCGCGAGAGACGCTGTGGCAACCCGCGGCGGCCGGAGGAAGACGACCACCGGGACTTCGTCGACGTGCTGATGGACGTGAACGAGGCTGAGGAGGAAGCCGGTGGAGTCATCTTTGACAACGTAGCCATCAAGTCCAATATCCTGGTACGTCATCATGGTTTGTACACATATTATCAGGATAAGAATTGCGCGGAATCTAACATGTCGCGCTCGATCTTTCCTACACACGCATGCATGTCCAGGTCTTGTTTGCCGCCGCCACGGACACGGCCTACACCACGTTGGTATGGGCCATGGCGGAGCTCATCAACCATCCACACGAGATGCGCAGGGTCCAAGACGAGATTCGCGGCGTTGTCGGCGGCGGCAGCGACATGGTCAACGAGGACCACCTCGACAAGCTGCGTTGCCTCAGGCGCGTGATCAAGGAGACGCTCCGACTGCACGCGCCGCTGCCGCTGCTGTTGCCCCACGAGACGACGGAGGACACGGAGCTGCTCGGCTACCACGTTCCGGCGCGCACCCGTGTCATCGTCAATGCCTGGGCGATCGCACGGGACCCCCACGACGTGGGAACGCGCTGACGAGTTCGTGCTGGAGCGGTTCGCTGACGACGGCGACACGGACTACTGCTGCTTGGGCAGGGATTTCAGGTTCGTGCCGTTCGGCGCCGGGAGGAGAGGATGTCCTGGGGTCGGGTTCGCCGCGCCAGCAATGGAGCTGGCTCTGGCGAGCTTACTGTATCACTTTGACTGGGCGCTGCCTGCCGGCGGGGCATCAAGGTGGAGATGGAGGAGCTCAACGGGCTATCCGTTAGGCTCAAGGCAACACTGCATTTGGTTGCAAAGCCATGGAATCCCCAATAACATAATCATGTCGTCTCTGGTAGTAAGATCAAAACCTATATATCTGCGTGTGATTTTGGTCGTGTGTAATCATAATGTATGGTGTGCGATGTTACTTTTTCATAAACGTGAGTAATTCTATTCTATACAAGACTAGTCCATCAACCCTTGTGGTAGCACGGGGTTAGATTCTTCTGTATGGGCTAACTATGTGATAATTTAACAATAGAAACAATGTTTAATAAATTTTTTTTTTGAATTTGGTTTCACGTTTTGTTTTTTCCCCCCCTTTGTTTGAACCGTGACTTGAGTATAGCAATATTAACATATTATTATCTTTTAAATAACAGATGTCAATTTCTTAGATACAAATGTTTTTTATTTTTTTAATTATAGTTCATAATAGTCGAGTTATATTTAAATGAGTGCTTTAATGAGCATCAACAATATTTGACCTCCTTCATTTAGGTATGACTTGCAATGTTTGTATGAAATCATCCCTCCTTCCTAATGTCATCTCTCCAAATGGCTTGTCTTGGCTATTGTCATTTGTAAATATAAAATAAGGATGGCTATATTTCCTTACATCCAACAGTCTTCTTAAACCTAATCCTTCATGTATAGGGTAAAAAACACAATAACGACCATATGTTTTATGGTTTCATAAGTGGTTTAACTAAAATTCATGATGTTCTAATTTAAGCCATAAATAAAACATAATGTTTTGGTCCCACATCTAAGAGCCCTTCTAAACTTAATCTAGATGGGGTCCATCCTAACAAAAAATTCTATATTTCTATTCTCCAACATCCCCACTATCTCAAATAACATGTATAGTGTGGATTGTATGCCACTGGCACCCCAAATTCAAACAACATAACACACAAGATTTAGGATACAACTAAATATGATATGTTGGATTGAGAAACTATTGGAGAGGAATTTTATTGCATACAGAAGTTAAGGATTTAAAAGGCCAGATATGTAAACTATTATTACAGATTCTCTACTTGCACTATTCATTTTAGGACTGACAGGACTATTTGTTAGGCTACGGATTACTAAAAAGCCACTTTCTTCCAAGGTTGTTTAGGCTCTAACTAATTACATTTACCTGCAGATAACTCATAGAGGTAGGGTTGTTTTCTTCTCTCCTAAAAAGGAAAACTGAATACTTCAGATACATTATTTATGTAGAGATACATGGATGCATTACCTTGATGACTGGGACCATGTACACTGAATGCAAATCAAACATCATATATCCTATGCGCAAGCTCTAATCTTCTTCCGACTTGCATCAAATTTGTGTCGAACTGCATGAAATAAGAAAAATAAGCATAAGAGAGTAACAGGAAAAAAATATTTCACTGATAGGAGAGCGCACCAGAAAAATTCCAACAGTCGGATCGATTTTCTCAGAAAAATCATGCTTGGAATTTGCACAATTTAGCCATTGGTGCATTTTGCCCATCCTGGAGGTCGACATATCAAGTCCATGCGATGTACTATGCAACATTCAGATCAAGCATTAGAATTTCCATAGTAGAAATCAATGAGTTTGACAATACTCCTATATTCCTAAATAATTGTCGTTTCTCGCTTCCCAAGAAACAACTTTAATTAAATATATATTAAAAACATTAATATTTATATTTATAATACATAATAATTATTATCATTGGAAAAATCTTTGAATCTAGTTTATTTAACAAATTTATTTGGAGATACAAATGTTGGTAAAGCTACTTTCTTCCAATATTCAAGCTCTAATTATATTTACCTAGAAATAACTCAGTGGTAGGTCCTTTTTCTTTCTCCTAAAAAGAGAAAAACTAAATACTTCAAATACCTTGATGACTGGGACCATGTACACTCATTGCAAAACAAAGCGTCTTATATCCTACACGCATAAGCTCTAATCTTCTTCAGACTTACATCATGTTTTTTTTTTCGAATATTGCCATAAATAAAAAAAAAAAAATAAGCATAAGAGAGTAATAGGAAAAAAAACTATTTTACTGATAGGGGAGCACACCAGAAAAAAAATCCAATAGTTTGGATTCATTTTCTCAGACAAATCAAGCTTGCAATTTGCACAATTTAGCCGTTGGTGGATCTTGCCCATCTTGGAGGTCGACATCAAGTCCATGCGATGTACTATGCAACATTCAGATCAAGCATCAGAATTTCTGTAGTTGAAAACAATGACTTTGACAAATACGTTACATAAAAGGAAGCTTCTTGGATCAATAGCTACCCTAGGCACAATGCAATTGCATTCTTTGGCATCAGATTTCATCTGTCCAATTAAGAGGTCAATGTGTGTATAGATGAAATCCAAGCCGATATAGAAGTACTGCTTGAGAATAGAAACGGGACTCACGCTACACCCCCACACCAATCAAACATCTGACGCTAAATTTTTTTTCTTTATCGATGGATGATCTGACGCTAAACTTCCAAACAACCTCAATGTTGACATGGTATATACCGAAGTTGCATTGGTCAAACCGATCTAAAAGTTAATTATTGATGTCTTTTATTTGAAGTTATTTAGAGTACCAAATAGTTATTTTAAATCTATGCATACTGACATCAAATCTTTAAAAATTTTAAACAATCTCGAATGGAGACACATCATATATCAAACTTGTAGTGTTTAATAAGGTACTTTGTAGCTGGAACCTTTTCATTTGAGTTCATTTAATATAAAAATATTCTATACAAGATTGTGATATAGTCACAAATGGATATGTAGTTCAATGATAGAGAGGTGTTGTATATGTTACAAAAAAAGTTGAGTTTAAATCTGAATACATTTTTCCAACAGTTTAACGAGTATATTTTTTAAATACTTTTGGAGCCACTCTAAACCGGACACAATATTGCACTTAGTCCAGTATTCCAGACAACACAACATATAATGGAAGAAAAAAAAAAAGAAAACCTCATCAAATGGTGTCCAAAAATCATGAGACTTTAAAAATAGCTTCTAGACACCAAGAGGAAGGTCTCCACCAAATTTCATCTCAAAATTTGAAGGTTAAAAATACCGGATATGTACGGTATGTGTGAGATGCTATCGGGGAAAATCGTTTTCAGACCGAAATTTGATCAAATCAACTCGGATTGATTCCAAAAATTTGTTGGCAGGCTCCTAAGGTACCTAAGATGCTACACCATTAAAATCATAGGCAAATCGAGGGCAAAGAACCCTAAGTACAAAATCACTCCAATCTATAAGCTCATAAGAAAATGACCGAATTTCTTCGGTGGATTACTTTGTCTCACATCATAGCTCAATCCAAGGTAAGAAAAAAAGCAAATCAAAACGGTTACAAAATGAGGAAATCAGATCAAGAACGGGGAGAGAAAAGGGAAAACAGGATGAACATATTTTCCATACGCCACTTTGTCAAGAAATCCTTTTGGACCAACCACTTTGTGTCCCTGCCTTGCCCTACATGCTACGAGCATATTTTCAAAAATTTCCACTTGAGCTATAACAAAATGGTGTGCTTGGTGAACTCTTGAGTGTTTTCTATCAGCGCATTAGACACATCAGTTCAGAAGATTCTGTGACCATGATTGTGGAATCTGTTAGTGAAAGTATTATGGGACCGTACATGTCATCTGTATGGTATAGTTCTGTAGACCAAGCTCCAGAGAGGCAGCGGAGTATCTAAACTCTATGAACATTTACATGTCCGTGGTGGTAGAGAGATATGGCCTCCCATATCTTGTCTCTTCCATAGGATCGATCCTAGCTGTCCCAACTCTATGCTTGATTGTTTCATCAAAATATGCTAGATTCCTCATCTAAAATCAGTCAAAGCAGTTTGGCTCACGAGCAGAGTAAGGCCTGCTCTTCCCACTAACACGAATCATAAACATAGAGCACTGCAATATGTGGACCTCTCTCACAACAACAAAGCAACTAGAGGTAGGAAATCGTACTGGAAAAACTAAAAATGAGGAGGTAGGGAAGGGAGGGGGCTTCCCTCAACTACTTATACCACTTAATTCACATCTCTAAACTACCCTTACCTACTAAGTGAGCCAAACCACATCACTGGTGGCAAATAAGGTCTGACTCGGGATAAATTTGATTCGATGCCACCACGCCTCCCTCACCGGTGGCTTCGTTCCGACGCGAACTCCCCAATGCCACGCCGCGTGCCGTCCTTCCGCCTTTGAACCTTTGCCTGAGTTTTGAGGCCGAAACCCGCCGCTGATAGTTTTAAGGACCAAACCACCAAACCGGCCGCGAGTAGTGTATTCCATACGCGCCCCTCGCGCCGACCGCGTGTCCTGTCGCCCTCCTCGACCGCCTGGCTGTCCGTCGTCTTGACACGATCGACATGGTCACTCCACATGTCCTTACACTTGTCGTTTCCCAAGTGTCAACTACCATGACTGGTCACCTGAAGATCTGGTCTCTCGGTCCAAGCCTCACGTCCGCCTTCACCGCTCCAAGTTCATCAGCACGACACGTCCTCTTTGGCCTTCAGCTCACCGTCGACTACAATCTCCGAGCTCGGCACCTGCACAACACAAGCCAAGAAACACGTCGCACGACACACCTCGTGTGTAGTTAGGGTAATTAAGATAAAAAGAATAGGAAAATAGAATCAGAAAGTAGAAATGTTGACAATCAATTATCATCAAAACTGAATGCCATGAGCACATATCAACCATGTGTTCGCAAAGATTTTCTCCTACGTGGGAACATCTTCTTGTTCAGCATATAGCTGGGGGCTCTCTTTCCTCGCGGGTTGAGTTTCTTTTTTCTTTTTAATATGACGTGACATGTAGCGTAGTCCATCGTACTCCATACTTTGTCCCATGTGATTTGGCAGCTGTTCATATAACGTGTATTTTCCAAAACTAGTGATGCTCGTAGTAGCATCATGATGCCTGAATATGACCAAACGGTGGTATTTGTATTTTACGCCGTATATGTCTGGATCTGGATGACTGGTCTGTTTTATCTATCACAAAGGCCAAAGGGGAGATGACGTGTATTGCACTTAGATACATACTGTATATAGATAGATGTACCTTCAGTGCACACGAATTGGTACACTGCCTGACAGACATGGACGTCTCACCGTTTCTTGCACTGGTGCTCATCGCCGTCCTCTCTCTCCTGCTCCTGTTCGCCATCAGGAAGCCGTCTCAGAACCACGGAGATGCCCGGCGTCGTCTACCTCCGTCGCCGCCAGGTCTTCCCGTCGTCGGCCACCTTCCCTTTCTTGGCTCCCTGCCTTACCGCAAGCTTCGATCAATGGCCACGTCGTACGGCCCGGTCATGCTCCTCCGCTTCGGCCGCGTGCCCACCGTGGTGGCCTCCTCTGCGGCCGCGGCGCAGGAGGTGATGAAGACCCGCGACCTGGCGTACGCGAGCCGCCCCAGGGTGCGCATGGTGGAGCGCCTCTCCTTCGGCCGTGACATGGCTTTCGCCCCCCTACGGCGAGCACTGGCGCCAGGCTCGCCGCGTCTGCGTGCTCCACCTCCTCAGCCAGCGCCGCGTCCACTCCTTCCGCCACGACCGGGGAGCAGGAGGCCGCCACGCTCATCGACCGCGTCCGCAGCGCCGGGGACGCCGCCGTGAACGTCAGCGCCCTCCTCATCTCTTACAGCAGCGGCATCATCTCCCGCGCCGCGTTCGGCGACGACGGCAGCTCTGGGAATTACGGCGGCGAGAAGCTCACGAAGCTCTTCGCCGACTTTGAGGAGCTGCTTGGGACGGTCAGCGTGGGCGAATTTGTGCCGTGGCTGGCCTGGGTGGACACGCTCATGGGGCTGGACGCCAAGGTGACGCTCACGTACAAGGAGATGGGCGCCCTGCTCGACCGGGTCATCGAGGACCACCGGCACAGGCGCCGTGCCGGGGCTGCCGGAAGGACGACGATCACCGGGACTTCGTAGATGTGATGTTGGACGTGAACGAGGCCGCGGAGGCTGAGGACACGGACGCCGCCGGCCGTGGAGTCATGTTTGACAACGGCTCCATCAAGGCCATTATCAGGGTACGTACGTTCCCATCTCCTAGACATTTGAGGATGGATTGCAACTGCATGTAACATCGGGTTCAACTTGCGGCATGTCCAGAACATGTTCGCCGCCGGCACCGACACGACCTACACAACGCTGGTATGGGCCATGGCGGAGCTCATCAACCACCCACACGAGATGCGCAAGGTCCAGGACGAGATCCGCGCGGCCGTCGCCGGCGGTGGCGGCGACGACGTCAACGAGGACCACCTTGAGAAGCTGCGCTACCTCAAGTGCGTAATCAAGGAGACATTACGGCTGCACACGCCATTGCCACTCCTGCTGCCCCATGAGACGACGGAGGACACGGAGCTGCTCGGTTACCATGTCCCCGTGCGCACCCGCGTCGTGGTCAATGCCTGGGCCATCGCACGGGACCCCGCGATGTGGGAGCGCGCCGAGGAGTTCGTGCCGGAGAGGTTCGCCAGCGATGATCTCACGAGTACGGACTACTTGCCCGGACAGGACTTGTTCGTTCCGTTCGGCGCAGGGAGGAGAGGATGTCCAGGGGTGGGATTTGCTGTGCCAACCATGGAGCTGGCGCTGGCGAGCTTGCTTTACCACTTCAACTGGGAGCTGCCGGCCGGCGCTGCGTCGAAGCTGGAGATGGACGAGGTGAATGGGCTATCAGTACGGCTCAAGGCGACCCTGTATTTGGTTGCTAAACCATGGGCACCTCAGTAAGATCACGCCGTGCCGTGCATTGGTAATGGCGAATGCTGCCTGAATAAGGATGAAAACGGAATGCTGGTAATGACGAATGTTCTCTAAATAAAGGATGAAAACGGAACTGAAATATTCCGAAACAACCGCTTTTTTTTTGACATTATGATATCTTTTCCGAATCTTCCCGGCCTCTGGCAAAAACAATAGAATCTAGTTGCTCCTCCCAAATGTCAGATTTTTTAGATAATGGAAAATTTCAGTTTCAGACTTGTTTAATATTTAAAGAAGACTACAGTTCTTACAAGCGCACACATCCATGTCTAAGCATTCGCTGCAAAGAAAAAAATTGACTCTTGACTCCAAAGTTTTCACACGTCTTTACCATGCATTAATTTATTATTATGATCCGGGCCTTACAACTGTGCCAGTTGGTCTCTCTAAGGAGTAATGTAACACCCCAGATCCAGCACACAGCTCAGACCCACTCTACCGAAGAGCGGACCCCACCTATGTAGCAACCCGCTTGAGCTTTCGTCCTAGCTTTGCTCAAAACGATTAACCGAAGGTTACTACGCGTCCTTGGCTTAGGTTTTTAAGCTAGTTCAACCTCTCCAGGATTCACGATGTGGTACTAAATTCAGCACTCCCACGGAGCTATAGTGCTTCGCGACGCTACGGTGACGAGCTATAGTAACCGTGGCTTTCAGCCTGGCCGAACTTAGCCTAATGGGCTGGGTCTCACATCCACCCACCCTTAAGGACCTAACGTACTCGTGGAACTAGCTTGCCAGCATTACCGGTTCCTCGGCCCAAGTGTCATGCTCTCTTGAGTGTCATGCACAACCTGTCTGAGCTCCCGATCGTAGCAACCCGCTTGAGCTTTTGTCCTCGCTTTGCTCAAAACGGTTAACCGAAGGTTACTACGCGTCCTTGGCTTAGGTTTTTAAGCTAGTTCAACCTCTCCAGGATTCACGATGTGGTACTAAATTCAGCACTCCCGCGGAGCTATAGTGCTTCGCGACGCTCTGATGACGAGCTATAGTAACCGTGGCTTTCAGCCTGGCCGAACTTAGCCTAATGGGCTGGGTCTCACATCCACCCACCCCTTAAGGACCCAACGTGCTCGTGGAACTAGCTTACCCGGATACGGTTCCTCGGCCCAAGTGTCATGCTCTCTTGAGTGTCATGCACAACCCCGTCCGAGCTCCCGATCCATACGTCCGTGAAACCGCGACAGTTGGCTCTGATACCATTTGTACCCGGCACACGGCTCAGACCCCACTCTACTAAGGAGCAGATCCCACCTACGTAGCAACCCGCTTGAGCTTTCGTCCTCGCTTCGCTCAAAACGGTTAACTGAAGGTTACTACGCGTTCTTGGGTTGAGTTTTTAAGCTAGTTCGACCTCTCCAGGATTCACGAGGTAGTACTAAACTCAGCACTCTTATGAGCTACAGGTGCTTTTATGCGATGCTACAAGATCTTGACCTATAGTAACCGTGGCTTTCAGCCTGGCCCAACTTAGCCTAATGGGCTGGATCTCACAAGTACTTACAGGAGAGTTTTTGGATTTTCTTTATCAAACACTAATAATTTCTTATGAGTTCAAAACCCGACATAATGCCGTGCAAAACAAGTTGTTGTAGAACGCATATGTCTAACTATTATTCCAATTCCTCTTATATAGCAAGATTGTCTAGCGTAAGAATTGCCTCCTCCTAGTTTCTTAAATCCTTTTAGAGTAAACAGTGGTACGCTCAAGAGTCAAGGTTATAGCTCCAATGACAATCTTTAGAAAAATGGAACATGCTCAAATGACAATTTATGCCACATCGTTTGAATGAAATGTACAATAAGCATAAAAGGTTTCAAATTTAACATTACCAATTTACAATAAAAAATCTGGCTTTATGGTGGCAAAGACACATGAACTATACAATGAATTATTGTTATAGTTTAAACTAAGATTTAAGTTAAATACACAGTGAAGATGCACATAAAGTGTCCTGCAGAGGACGGAGAAACAACTACATATATATGAAAACATATAGAATAATAGTTTATAAGTCGTCACAATCAAATATCTATTTGGGTATTGCTTAGTAAATACAAAGAATATTGGCTACGTTCCTCGGTCCAAAATACAGCGTACTAAGCAAACAAAGGGACGCCCTCGTGGTTTTGAGCGAGCGTTTAGAGATGGTTGCTTTAGAAGTCTCAAATAGAGGGTGGAAACATCTTTTTCCGTTTGTTATAATTCATATGTCTATTTTTAAAAGACATTGCATTTTTGCTTATCGAACTTTGTAATAATTGGCTGTGTACATCCTTGGATGTAGGGGCGGATTGTATTATCCATTATCTAAAAAAAAAAAAATACAGCAATGAACAAAGATGGAAAAAAACACACAAAAGGTAAGTAATTGGATTAGTCCTACCTAGGTAGTGATTACTGTGTCCCACTCTAGTCCCTTGATGGGGGTTGATTTGGAACCTAGCTTGCCACCACTTGTGTCATGCTAAATGTGCGCTTCTGATCTGGAAAGATGCTCATTTACAAAAAATATTCGGCCGCCGTGCTCCGATCCATCCATTTGTCATCATCGATCTCCCAAAGGCCAAAACACAGAACTGCGATGCTTGATGCTGCTAGCTAGTCCTAGCTACTCATTGTGTATAGTGACATTTTATATAATCAGACAAAAACGACCACGATGCCATTTCTCATGATCTCATCTAGTGATATTCACGTTCGTTCCACACAACGTTTGATTATTGCAGCGCACTGACATGGAGGACGTTTCACCGCTTGTTGCACTGCTTCTCATCGCACTCCTCTCCCTGATCCTCTGCGCCACGAGGAGGAAAGGTGGTGGTTCTCCGTCACGCGGCGGGGATGGCCGGCGACTGCCTCCGTCGCCGCCGGGGATTCCCTTCCTCGGCCACCTGCCCCTCCTTGGCTCCCTGCCGCACCGTCGGCTCCAGGCGATGGCGGCTTCGCACGGCCCGGTCATGCTCCTACACATGGGCCGCGTGCCCACCGTGGTGGCCTCCTCGGCGGCCGCGGCGCAGGAGGTGATGAAGACCCGCGACCTGGCCTTCGCCAGCCGCCCACGGGTGCGCATGGCGGAACGCCTCCTCTACGGCCGCGACATGGCGTTCGCCCCCTACGGCGAGCACACTGGCGCCAGGCGCGCCGCGTCTCCGTGCTCCACCTCCTCAGCCAGCGCCGCGTCACCTCCTTCCGTCGCGTCCGGGAGCACGAGGCCGCCGCGATGGTCGGCCGCGTCCGTCGCGCAGCCGGAGACGACGATGCCGTCGTCAACCTCAACGCCGTCCTCATTTCCTACAGCAGCGGCATCATCTCCCGAGCCGCGCTCGGCATCGGCGACGTCCGGAGTTATGGGATCGATGGCGCCGCCCATACCAGCGCCGGCGGTGACGGTGAGAGGCTCACGAAGCTGTTCGATGACTTCGAGGAGCTGCTTGGGACGGTGACCGTCGGGGAGCTGCTGCCGTGGCTGGCGTGGGTCGACACGCTCATGGGCGTACACGCCAAGGCGGCGCGCACGTCCGCCGAGATGGACGCGTTCCTTGAGCGAGTCATCGCTGATCACCGCCAGAGGCGCCGTGCCGGACACCGTGAAGGTGGTGGGGACGATCACCGGGACTTCGTCGACGTGCTCTTGGACGTGAACGAGACCGAGGCGGAGCACGACGACGACGCTCGTGGAGTCCTGTTCGACGACGACTCCATCAAGGGCATCATCCTGGTACGCAACACGCATGCATACGTGTTCTTGAAAACAACTGCGACAAATCTGAGGATGGATTTGGTTCGTGTCCAGAACATGTTTTCAGCCGCCACGGACACGTCCTACACGACGCTGGTATGGGCCATGGCGGAGCTTATCAACCACCCACACGAGATGCGCAAGGTACAGGCCGAGATCCGCTCTGCCGTCGCCGTCGGCGACGGCGACCGCGTCACGGAGGACCACCTGAAGAATCTACACTACCATAGGTGCGTGATCAAGGAGACGCTTCGACTGCACGCGCCGGTGCCGCTCCTGCTGCCCCGCGAGACGATGGAGGACACGGAGCTCCTCGGCTTCCACGTTCCAGCGCGCACCCGCGTGGTCGTCAACGCCTGGGCCATCGCACGGGACCCCTCGGCGTGGGACCGTGCGGACGAGTTCTTGCCGGAACGGTTCGCGGAGGACGACATGAAGACGACGGAATACTTGCTCGGGCAGGACTTCAGGTTCGTGCCGTTTGGAGCAGGGAGGAGAGGGTGCCCTGGTGTCGGGTTCGCCGCGCCGGCCATGGAGCTGGCGCTGGCGAGCCTGCTGTACCACTTTGACTGGGAGCTGCCGGCCGGCAGGCCGTCGAAGGTGGAGATGGACGAGCTCAAAGGTCTTTCGGTGCGGCTCAAGACGACCTTGCATTTGACTGCTAAGGCATGGTCTCCTCAGTAAGATCGATCACATATGAGAGTGAGTGACGTCAGCATGTACTTCTTCCATTCTAAATCGTAGTCATATCTCGAGTTCCCAAATTCTAAATTGTAAGCCACCCTAACTTTACATGCCTCTTATTGTGCACTTTGATAAATAGATACGATTATTCCCTTGGTGCAAGTGGGAGACATGATTGATCCAAGTGCTGTTGAGCAAGACATTTTGTTTTGCTATGATGGTCTTCCTCTTCGTGATTTGGCAAATAGGAGTGGTGCGATGTTTTTTTCTTTTTTAACACTATAACTCATTCGTCAAATTGCATTTCTAGAAGGGCTTGGTGTGTCTCCATTACTATGGAGGTGTAGAATAGTTTCGTGTTGATCTTGCCACAGGGGACTTTCATATCTGTCGTCTAAGCCCGGCGGCCTTTATTTGTCCACTTATGCCACAACTATATAAAACGATGTCCTCTTGGTTTTAGGGACTTCAAAAAATCCTAAAAATTTCTAGCAAACGGAATAGGGTGGAACTTATTTGTCACATTTTACTAAAAGTCCTTAGAAGTATCTCTTCAAAAAGTATTTTTCTAAAAGTCCTAGGACTAGACAAGCGATGTCGAAGCGCCCCCGCGATTGTGCGCTGGCGCCGCCACCGCCGGCTCCGGCCGCTCCACTTCCTCCCCGCTCCTTCTCATCCCGGTCCGCCGCCAACGCGCGCTTCCCATCGATTTCCGGCCGCCTTTTGGACGGCGTGGCGAGCGCGAAGGATGGAGGAATCGGGGGCGGGGATTCGATCTGCGCCTCGGCGTCGCTCCCTCGCTTGTGTTGCGCTCAGTGCTGTGGTGGGGATTGGGGAAGAAGGCTGATTTCTACATGTGTAGATCCAAATAGGAATTGGCATTCGATGTGTCTCTCTGATTCCAGATACAAAATTCATCTACATCCAAACAGCAGAATTGGCATTTTGTTCATTTCCAATACCGACCTGATTTGGTATTGGGACCAATTAAATTCTAGGGTCTCCAATATATACATCCAAACGGACCCTAAGTGCCAAATTTCAGCTATAGTACTAAACTTCAAGTGAACTAAACACCTGCCTACGTATTAGCTTTTCATCCCTCCCATTCATTCCAAAGTGTATTTTTTAGAAGACATTCCAAAATGTTTTGAGGCCCAATAAGAAGCAGGCCATTTATGCCTATCAAGCTAGCAGAAGCAGCCCATTTTATGCCTATCAAGCTAGCTCCTGCTGTCCTGCACCGCTGCGTCGCGCTGGTACTGCCGGACTGGGAGACCGGAGTCCGAACATGAGATGTTGCGGCCACGCCACCGGCCGCCACTGCCACGCTGCCGCCTGTCCAAAACTGACACCCAGCACCGGCTGCTGTCCTCCAACACTCCAGCAGCAACAGGAGGTAATCCGTAATCTTAAATCATCCAGTGATATTTTCTTTTCTAATTAACAGTCACTAGTGATTATAAATTTCCCTTTCTAATTTTACCAGTACAAAGTAGATGTGTTAACGTTACAAATTTCCCTTTAGCTTCCACAACATATTTGCTAATTATATTAAAAAAGTTTTAGGCAACACATCAAATAAACGACAAAATCAATGGTTGCGTAACAAACAAACAATAGCAACAAGACAACACTTCCACCTAACAACCAAAAATTATATTAAAAGAACTTTAGACAATACAACAAATAAACGACGACATCAATGGTTGCGTAATCCACTTAACAACCGAAAGCAATCGATTAGTATATTGATATAAATGTAGCACCACACATCAATTAGGCTAGTGGTGTGATTTTATAGGGTTTCATACTCGTTAATTCTCCTAAGTTTCCATAGCTCTCATTCTTTTTGGTGTTGTATGTGCCGCAAAATTTTTTTTCTCAAGCTTCTTGTACGTCTCATATATAGCCTAATGAACCAATTTTTGTGGATGTAGATGGAAAATTATTTTATTCTGAAGGGGTAATTCAACCTCATTTATCTAGTTTAGCACAAAATAAATGTAATAATGACCAAAATTGATCAGAAAAATGTAAAATTTTACGAAGGGACATACTTTGGGTATACATGCTTAAAAAGAATATACATGCCTCAAAAAAATAGATGTGCCCTTCCATGAAAGCGAACATGCCAACCTAACCATAATTCATTAGTTTCCATAGCTTTCGTTCATTGTATCCTCAACTTTATCTAAAGCTTCTACGTACCACAAGTTAAAAATACCACTACTAAGTTTTGACCCTAATAATGCAATGATTTTTGTCGCAATGACACTATTTGGTTGCAATAAGGAGTGTTATCCTGACCATTTCCTCTTTCTAGTTGTGATAGATGCCACACAAATTGTTTCATAGCCCTAAACATGAAGATTGTTGCAATAAGTAAGTGCTATCGCAAACATTTGTAGAATAGTTACAACAAGTTATGAATGTTGCCACGATTTGAGTTGTGTTCGAATAGTTTTATGCAATACTTAGATGATATTGCAACTCTTTTGCAATGGTTGTGATACCGTGTCTATGTTGCCATGATCGTGAATATTACAACAACGTCTTATTGCAACTCTTTTGCAATGGTTTCGATGCCGTCTATGTTGCCATGACCGTAAATATTGCAACGACGTCTTATTGCCATGCTTAACAACGAACAACTCTGGTTGCAATAAATCTGAATAGTTGCAACACACAAACTAGCAACGGGTGCAATTCCTTATTGCAACACGACTTATTGCAACCATTGACAGCGAACATGGTTTGGTTGCAGCATATACCTTTGGGAGAAAAACAAAATAATCATTGATTTAACTAGCGAATTATTCAATCAATTTTAATGAATCCAACATCCCTTGTCTAGTCTAGCAACTTCTTTTTAGTCCTGCTCCGCCACCGGACATTACCACTGAGAGGTAAGGTAAAGCATCCATGGTATCATAGTGGGTGACACAGTTCTATAAGATCGCACGTCTCCGTCGTGCCTGAGATCCTCCCGACGTTCTCCTCCGCCCCAAAATGTTTGTCGCTTGGCGCTTCCCGAGAAACAATTTTGACAAATTATATATTAAAAAATATTAATATTTATCATACATAATTAGTATTATTAGAAGATCTTTGAATCTAGTTTTCTAACAAAATTATTTGAAGATGCAAATGTTGCACGTATTTTATACAAATTGAGTCAAAGTTGTGGCACAAAAACCGAAAACGACTAACATTTTGGGACGAAGGGAGTACAAATGTAACAAACAATATCACATCAATGATTTGTTTAATGAGGGATAATTGAGAGAAAAGCTAACGGGGGTGAATAATGAGTAGTCATCCATAATGGACGTGGGCAGCTCACACCTCATAGAAAGGGACGCAGGAGGGACACGGGGGCATGCATAGTGCAGCAAGTGATTTGTCTTTAGCCTGATCATGAGTCCAGATCATATACAAGCACAGAGAACTTGATCCATGGATATAGATGAGAAACGGGCCGGCCCGACACGGCCTGGGATGCGCCCATGCTAGGCACGGCCCTCTAGGGCACGGGCCTGTTTGGCCCACATGTCGTCGGGCCGTGCCTCGATCCATAGGCCACCTGCCTACTCGCCGCCCAAGCATGACACCGGGCCACTTTTCCGTGTCGGGCCAGGCCGATAAGCGCGGACTACCAAGGAGTTTGTGCTGGGTCCATGGCCCGCTTCAGCCAGGGGATCAGCCTAGGCATTCGGTAACCGATCGGTTCGGTTCTTCGGTACCTATGCAAATTCGGTTCTTAGAAATCGGTACCGATTGGTTCCTAAAAGTTCAGTATCGAGGGAATTCGGTATCGGTAAATTCGATTCAGTTTCGGTATTTACCAAATAGTACCGAACTGTCACAAAGAAGATGTAATAGCATGTTTAAAAACTAATTTTGACATGATTTCATAGATAATAATAGTACAAAATACAAATACAAACAAAAGTCCAGATGACTAAAAGTGTGAGTGCTAGAAATACATAACATAATAGTCCATGATAGTATAATCAATAGTACAACAACACGTAAACTTATCACTTTTTAGGTAACCGGTAAGTTCAGTAAATTCGGTTCGGTTTCGGTATTTACCTCGGTACTTCGTTTCTGAAAAACGAAACCCGAACATGGAACCAAATATTTCGGTTTCGTAATTTCGGTTCTGTTCTCGGTATTTTGTGCCTGTGGTGGGCGGGGGAAGGGGAAGAGAGGCCGCCCCGCCGCGAGATCGTGGACGCAGCCGCCACCACCGCGCGAGATCGGGGAGGAGTCCGTCGCCGCCGCGTGAGATCAGGAGGAGGTCGTCGCGGCTCGACACTGTGGAAGGGGATGGCCATCACGGCTCGACGCTAGAGACAGGAGGAGGGGGCGCTGGAGGCGGCGACCACCAGCGCTGCAACCATGCTGCTCGCAACCGCCGTTCGAGGAGGGGGGTGGCGCTTTACAAATGTGGAGAGGCCTTCGGATGGGGAGGAGAGAGAGTCACGACAGTGGAGGACTGGGTGTAAGCCGGTGAGGGTCATGGGAGAGGCGGTGAGCGTGAGTGGCGATGGGGACTGGGGGGTGAGGGCGACGGGTGTTAGGGTTAAGGGGAGTAGGTGATGTGGCCTGCTTTCTCACCGGGCTGTGAGCCATGGACAGCACACCCACCAAAGCCGAGCACGCCAACTTGTACTTATATATTATTAATAATGTAATTATAATAAACATACTTTGCTTCTTGTCTTTTTATTTTTATGTATTTATTAATATATGCACACCAAACACGCGGATGAACAAAACCACATTGCAAGCAGACACCAACCCATTGTTCGAATCAAACTGAGTTAGTGAGACAAAAAGATCACAGTAATCTTTCGTTCACTACTCGCTGCCGCTCGATCACTTCACACTATATATGTTTGCAGGGCCATTTTGTTCGTACAAACCGAAAGAGGAACCGCGCAGTTGGCATGCTCTAGCTCCAAGCATGGACCTCTCACCGTTTCTTGCACTGCTGCCCATTGCCCTTCTCTCCCTCGTGTTCTTCTTGTCCACCGGCAGAAAAGCCCATGGAGATGGACGGAGGAGCTTGCCACCGTCGCCGCTAGGCTTCCCTCTCCTCGGCCACCTGCCGCTTCTTGGGTCGCTACCCCACCGGACGCTCCGGGCGATGGCCAGAACGCATGGCCCGGTCATGCTCCTGCGAGTCGGCCGCGTGCCCATCGTGGTGGCCTCCTCGGCGGCCGCGGCGCAGGAGGCCATGAAGGCCCGAGACGTGGCCTTCGCCGGCCGATACCGCGGACCCATGATCGACCGCCTTCTCTACGGGTGTGACATGGCCTTCGCTGACTACGGCGAGCACTGGCGCCAGGCGCGACGCGTCTGCGTGCTCCACCTCCTCAGCCAGCGCTGCGTGCTCTCCTTCCGACGGGTTCGGGAGCAGGAGACCGCCGCCCTGCTCGACCGCGTCCGCGGCGCTGACGGCACCGCCGCCGTGAACCTGAGCCATCTCCTCCTCGCCTACTCCAGCGTTGTCCTCCTGCGGGCCGCGTTCGGCGACGACTCAAGGTATGGGCTCGCCGGAGAAGGGAAGACTCTTAGGAAGTTGATGGTCGAGACCGGGGAGCTGCTAGGCTGGGGCACGCTCGGCGAGGTCGTGCCGTGGCTGGCGTGGGTGGACTCGCTGATGGGGGTGCATGCCAAGGCGACACGGACGTTTGATGCGTTGGATAGCTTCCTCGAGCGGGGCATCGCAGGCCACCGTGCGCGGCGCCATGGAGGCAGGAGGGAGGGAGACGTCGACGACGACGATGACAGTCGCCGCAGTTTCGTGAGCGTGCTGCTGGATGCGAAGGAGGATGAGGCGGGAGAAATCCTGTTTGACACGGTAGCCATCAAGGCCATCATCTTGGTACGTGTACTCCCTCCATCTCCATCTCAAAACAAAACAGCTTTAAATTTGAAACAAATCATGTTTTCAAGTTTAACTAAATTTATTAGAAAAGTATTATCAATATTTGTCTCATAAATAAATCTACTATTGAAATATTTTTCATAATTAATCTAGATATATGTAAATATTTACATTTTGTATATACATTTGATTAAACTTCAAATCATTTTAATCCTTATACATGGTCAGAGACAACACGCGCCATTTTCTTTGCGCTTTGCTATTACCAAGATTACACGTACCACTGGGGAGGGTATGCACAACAAATCCATGTTTGTTCATGCCGAAATTTATATCATCATTATTCATTTTTCACCTCCCCGATCTTATCCATACCTATTGGATAACAACCAATTTTATCCATACTCATTGTCATAAGTTGAGCTACTAATTTCTATTAATATATTTTACACATATACCTGCTATATATACATGTGGGGTACATATCAAAGCTGGGCCCTAGGTTCAAAATCTCTCGTTTCACACTAAAATTTTAGCTTGGTGAAATAATTCATTATAATAGTCTGCAGCTTTGTGCGGATTAACAATATTAGATCTATATGTGGGAACCACGTAAAAAGTCAGACCTTCAAGATAAAAACCTTAAGTTCACAGTTAAAATTTTGAGCAAAATTGATCGAAGCTTTTTGAGACGAGTCAGTTTGACATCGGGCTATACTTTGTGCAGACCGGTGCAACTAGATTTAAATGTTCCCCACTTAAAATCTAGACCCTAAAATTAAAAACCTCGCGTTCACATCTTAAATTTTTATATCAATATGTGGGCCTCTATACTTTGTATTGTATAATCCACACATTTGAACTAATAAATGATTATTTGAGCTAAAGGAAATGATTATTTGAGCTAAAGGCTTACCCATGAATAATCCACTCCCTCCCTATTTATATTGGATAAAAAGACTATCCATACCCTACGCAAATGAGGTAGGTAGTAAGGGTTTCAATATAGGTTATGGGTACCCACCAACTCGTAACCAAGATATATTTTGAGCTAAAGGCTTACTATTTCTATGTCTATATATCTAACACCCACCTCATATATATGTGACTAGATTTTCAGAGACTTCACTCGTGTTAGTTGTTAAAAAAAACTTCCAGGTCACCTAGAAAACAACAACCGGTTGCTACAAAAGGAAACACTGAAGGCCTGTCAAGTATTATGTGCCAATGGAATTGGTTTTATATTGCTAAGTTAGTATCTTTTTTGATGTGTGGATGAGAGAAAGAATAATGAGATGAGAGCTAGTCCTAATGCAAGTAATAAGTTGAACCATGTAAACCTATGAAGTAGTGGGTCTAGATATAAAAGTGGATGTGAGGAGAAATATAAGAAAAATATACCACACATGAATAAATAGTATAATTTTTTTTTATAGATAAATAAAAATATAATTGTTGTGTAGCTTAGTTTGATTATCAGGTTTGCTCTATGAGCTTTGACTATAGTGACATATATATATATGTGTACGGCTAGTGCAGGATATGTTCCTAGCCGGCTCGGATACGACTGCCTCCACTGTGGAATGGGCAATGGCGGAGCTCATCAACCATCCAGACGACATGCACAAGCTCCAAGAGGAGATACGCACGACCATCGGCGGCAACAACCAAGTTACCGAGGATCACCTTGGTAAGCTGCGCCGCCTAAAACCGGTGATCAAGGAGACACTCCGTTTGCACATGCCATCGCCGCTCGTGCTGAGGGAGACGGTTGAGGACACCGAGCTGCTTGGCTACCATGTTCCAGCGTGCACCCGCGTCATCATCGACGTCGGGACCATCGCACGGGACCCCGCCACATGGGAGCGCGCCGAGGAGTTCCTACCGGAGAGGTGGTTCGGGGATGATGGCAGGTCCGTGGTGGCGGCGGCGGCGGGGAACGACTTCACGTTCTTGCCGTTCGGTGGCGGGCGGAGAGGGTGTCCTGGGGCTGGGTTTAGCATGGCGAGCGTCGAGCTGCTGCTGACGAGCCTGTTGTACCACTTTGACTGGGAGCTACCGGCCGGTGGGGCGTCCACGGTCGACATGGATGAGGTGGGCGGATTGGCCGTGCGGTTCAAGAATCCTCTACGTCTGGTCGCTAAGGCATGGTCTCCTTAGTCCGTAATAAGATCGATCATGGTGTTCGATCCTACATTCCTACTCCTCCTACTCTTCTTCATCAGGGAATTAAAAATAAAGAGCTTAATTATCCGCACGGGCCACGCCTACTTCACTCGTATCTTATACATTCATGGTAAAAAAGCACATTGTAAAGTTTGGAGGCATAATTTATATTATTACATGTAAGCATCCATGTATAGTATTATCTATGTAAATATGCACTTTACTGGCTATATTCATTTATATTTTTCTCAAATGCGCAAAAGATTTACGTAACATTTTCATAAATTAAGGTAGAATAGATTAATACAGGCGATAAGCTTTTGGTGAGTACCCTAGAAAGGTCTATAGGCAGCTTGGCACATAGGTTAAAATTTTGATATTACATAAATAAACGGTACACAAACGAGAAAAAGGGGCAGCGTCGCACCATACGAAATGGGCTTGCGCTTGCGCCTATCTGGTACTGCCTGCGTGACCCAATTCTGACGTTCGGGAAGAGCGCTCCAGACCTTCGACATTGGAAGCGTTCCGTCCGGTGCTTGAGTGATTGAGCTAAGTGAGACAATCCGTCGCGCAACAAGAAAAAGAAGCCTCAACTGATGAACTGTTACTATACCAGACAGTGACCTCTAGCAAGCTTGTTAAGATCGACGTACACTTGGACGTGTACCCTCTTTACTATATTCCAAATGCAAAATTTGCTCTTATGAGCTGCTGCAGCAGCATCACGGTAAAAAAACGCCAGCAGTTTTCAGTTGCTGCCAGCAGAAGGATTGGATAGCACGCTACTGCACTCTGTTCTCCTATCGCAGCAAGGGCAGAGATGACTTGAGGACCGAGTTGTCATTGCAGCACACAGGAAGACGTAGGAACCATTGCTATAAGACTGGCTTGATTGATGCATATGCATGACGCTACGTCTATATCTACTTGTACAAAGTGTAGAAAATGTTGTGCTCGGTTGCTTTCGTAGCTTTGTGTTGTTTTCTTGCTGTTGATTACTTGTCGCTAGCTCCATCGTTGATTTGTTGTGGTGTCTAGTCTAAATTTGCTCTCATATAAATAGCAAACTTGTATGATGCTTGTGTGAGAAGGCCAAAAACTATTCGGACACTCGCGTCTGACGTCCTGGGTTGCCAACGGTTAGAAATTTATGCTTTGCATCTCTTACAGTCGATATAGTAATTACATGTACAAAAATATGGAGGCACAAGGTATGAGAATATATTCTTTATTCTCTAAATATTAATCATTTCAATCACAGATCCCATGTGTGTGTATGTAGTGTCCACACAAAATCAAATTAAAGAGTTTAATAAAAGCCCGCAAAGCCCCGTAGCACCAGTCCCGCGTCCACCCGCCACGGCGCGCCACGCTCGGTGACCACCGAGTCACGGAAAGCGCGGAGGTCGTCGTTGGTACTCCGCCCGGAGGTCGTCGTAGAGGCGGAACGAAGGACCCGACAGCACGTGGAGCTGTGGCTGGTCGGCATCGCGTCGTGACAGCGCGTCGGCGACGATGTTGAGCTTGCCGGGCCGGTATTCGATGGTGAAGGTGTAGCCGAACAACTTGCTTACCCACTGATGTCGTGGGATTGTAGACAACTTCTGGTCAAGAAGAAATTTAAGTGCGTAATGATCAGTTCTTACAGTGAAATGGCGTCACCATAGGTAAGCTCTCCAGTGTCGCATTGCTTGTACGAGGCCGATCAACTCGCATTCATATGCCGCCAGTTTCAGGTGGCGCGCCGCGAACGGTTTACTGAAGAACGTGAGCGCGCCGTCGCCTTGATGCAGAACCGCACCAAAGCCCGACCAGGACGAGTCGCATTCCACCACGAACGCGGCGTCGAAGTCGGGCATCTGGAGGACCTGCGCTGTTGACATTGCTTGCTTGAGCGCTTGGAACGCGCCGGTGGCCTCTTCCGTCCAGATGAATGAATCCTTCCGCAGGAGGGCTGTCAGGGGCGCTGCGATGGCCCCATAATCCCGGATGAAGCGGCGGTAGTACCCTGCGAGTCCATGGAACCCGCGGAGGCCGCGCACCGTCGTCGGTTGAGGCCAGATGCTCACAGCTTGGATCTTGTCGCTGTCCATGGCCACGCCTGCCGCCGATATGACGTGGCCCAAGTAGGCCACCGAAGGCGTGGCGAAGGCACACTTGGAACGCTTTAGGCGTAGCTGATGCTCCCGGAGCGCCGTGAGCACGGCATTGAGGTGTTGCAGATGAGCCGACCACGTGGGACTGTATATGAGTATGTCGTCAAAAAAGACCAAGACAAACTTACGAAGGAACGGTCGAAGCACCGTGTTCATCAAGCTTTGGAACGTTGATGGCGCGTTCGTGAGTCCGAATGGCATCACGAGGAACTCGAAGTGGCCCTCATGTGTCCTGAACGCGGTCTTCTCGATGTCAGCCTCATTCATTCGAACCTGATGGTACCCCGACTTGCGATCAAGTTTTGTGAAGAATTGAGCGCCCTTGAGCTCGTCCAGGAGCTCCTCTACAACGGGTATAGGGAACTTGTCTTTTACCGTTTGCTGATTGAGAGCGCGATAATCAACGCAAAAGCGCCATGACTCATCGGGCTTCCTCACGAGCAGCACGGGTGCAGAGAAGGCCGACGTGCTCGGTCGGATGACACCTTGGTGCAGCATCTCAATGCACTGTTGTTCGAGTTCATCTTTCTGCAGCTAGGGGTATCGATACGGGCGTACGACCACTGGAGCGGTGTTGGGTAGCAGGTGGATCCGATGGTCACACTCGCGAGGTGGGGGTAAGCCTTGGGGCGCCTCGAAGACATCCGAGAAGGACGGCAGCAGCTTGTCGAGTAGCTCCGGCTCGGTGGTGCGCATGGCGTAGGAGCAGCACGTGGACTGGACGTCGTGGCACGTTGAGCCCACGCCGCACCAATACACGTGCGTACTGCCACGCCAGAAGGCCATGCAGAGGTCGTCAAAGTCCCATAGGATTGGGCCAAGCTGGCGCAGGAAGGTAACTCCCAAGATCATATCATATGTGTCGAGCGGGATCGAGTAGCCATCTGTCAAGAAGACTTCATCAGCAATACGGATCTCTAGGTCCCTGAGCATGCCTTGGCAGTTGACGCGATCACCGTTGGCCACAATGACACCGGCACCCGGACACGGGAATGTGTTGATGTTAAGCGCGCGGACCACCTCATTGCTCAGGAAATTGTGAGTGGAGCCAGTGTCTAGCAGCGCTTTGAATTGACGGCCCCCAATCTACACATACACTTGCATAGTGTCTTCCGTCCGAATGCCTGTGATGACATGGAGCGATACCTGGGGTTGAGCCTGGCCGGCCGCTTCTGGAGCGCTTTGATCTAGATCATCCTCGCTCTCCTCGGCCGGCTCTTCCACAATGTAATCGGTCACCTCCAGGTAAGACAAGCGGGCACACTTGTGCCCTCGGACGTAGGGCTCGTCACAATTGTAGCAAAGCCCTTGCCGACAACGTTCGGCCATCTGGTCCGGCGTGAGCCGCTTAAACGGCATGGGCGGCGCGCCAGGGGGTGTGGCCGCGGCTGGCGCACCCGACGATGCTGGTGCCGGTAGGAGCGGCGCGTTGAACGGCCTCCATGGCTGACGAGCAGGTGGCGCGGGTAGAGCTGGCACGAGAGGCACGTTGCGCCGCTCGTATGCGCGGGCCAGATGCATGGCCCTCTGAAGATCCTGGGGGTCATGTAACTCGACGTCGACTTTGATGGTGTCCGGCAACCCGCCGGTGAAGAGTCTGGCCTGTTGGAGGGGCGCCAAGGGCCCAGCGTGAGCCAAGCGGGCCTGGAACGCCTCCATGTAGGCTTCCACCGTAGAGGTGAATGGTAGTCGAGCCAAGTCGGAGAGATGGTTGAGGGCGAGGGCAGGCCCGGCGTTGTTGACAAAGTAGCCGGAACGTGGCCCAATCTGGGACCCCATGGGACTGCTCCATGACGAAGTACCACTGCTGTGCCACTCCAGTCAGGTGGTAGGAGGCCAACCAGACGCGATCGGCCGGTGGCGTGTGCTGCGCCCTGAAGAACTGATCACACCGGTTCAGCCACCCCAATGGATCCTCTTTGTCGCCGAACGTGGGGAACGCCGGCTTGTGGAAATGGGGCACTTGAAACCCTCCGGTCAGCGCGTGGCACGGAGCCCCGAACGACGAGGTCATGCCATGGACAACTGCATGATTTGCGAGTACGACGGAATGGGCGACGGTCGACGGCGAGTGAGGGAAACAGATCTGCGTGATCGGCACCCCCACCGCCCCGATGGCTGGATGGACGCCGATGCCGACGGGGGACGGTGCCCGGCGTCGAAGGGCGGCGCCTTCGTTATCTCCGAGATGACAGCCACTCGCCGGGAGGGCAGAACGCCGCCGCCGGGCAACCCAAAGGGAATGGAGCCCGGCAACATGACAGGAACGCGTCCCTCGACCGCCTCCAATCTAGTGGAGAACGAGCCGACTTGCTGCTGGAGACCGTAGATGGCGGAGGTGAGGCGATTGAGGGCGTCGTTGGAGATGGTGGTGTAGCCGACGGCGGACCGCCCGACGTGACGATCGGGCGGTGTGGTACCCGGCTCGAGATGAAACCACGGCGGCGAAAACGGACGGTGGTGGTGGCTGGGATGGTGGGAGCGGAGGTGCCCGAGGTCGCCATGGAATCCGATACCAGGTTGATGTGGCTACCTAGGGTTGCGGAGTGGGTACTCGTGGCTAGTGGGTGGCGGGGCTTGATCCCCCCGAACTGGTGGCGGCGCCGTGCTTTCGACACAGTGATGAACACGGGATGAAAACAGGATGACGATGAATAGTAACCGGGCCAGGAGCAAGAGAGATTAAACTCAATCTCTGGCTAACCTTTATCAAATAATGTGTTCGGGTACTTATACCCTCTTCCTAACAAATGTCTCCAAATATCTAGGAATTACAATTGATAATTGAAATGATAAATAAAATAAATGAAGATCCTAAATCCTAGGATCTGATAACTGAATCCCTGCCTTGCCAGGCCGGCCTGACCGGCATTCGCTGCGCTGCTGTTGTGCTTTAGCCACTTCGTGCTCCCCTCCTCTTGTACACTTGGCCCGTCATAACATATACATATAAAACAAATTAGAATTTCTTTTTCTTTGTTTCCATACTTGACAAAAAAAAATCTACAAGTTTAAATAAATAAATAAACGCGCTATCCAAATATAACTTATAGAGAATTATCGTAGCTAATTTTATACTGTAGATATATTTTTATAAATTTGAATATGTTATAGAAAGGTTTCACTTAAAATGAAATGAAAGTGAACTATAATATAAGAAATGAATATGTAGAATCGGCAGAAACCACCCGAGCACCAACCCATATTGGCATGAAAGCATAACCTACTCGGTACAGGAAAAACAAGAGGGGTGTGAGGCGCCCCTACTGAAAATTTAATAATGACTACGGAGATATTGAAACAAAATGATCTGCCAATTGATCTGACTTAACATGCTGACTTACAAGGCACTACGGCGTGCGACCTGACCTACAGCTCGAACAATGTCGCCATCGACACTATTGAGAATCAATATAGGGACAAGATCGGAGATCGAGGCCACCACGGTGGGCACGCGACCGTTGCAGTAAGATCGATCACATATGACTGCTAAGGAATGGTCTTCTCAGTAAGATCGATCACATATGACTCTCATATATTGATTACAGATCATAAGATACAGTTCCAACAGATTACACTTGTCCTCCAGAAAATTTCCGCTCTACAAAAGTTTCAACAGATTACACATATGACCGCAGTCAAAGATATTAGCAATAATCTAAAAAAAGAAAGCGGTCGTTCCGAATATTTCAGCTCCGTTTTCATCCTTTATTCAGACAACATTCGCAGTTACCAGCGTTCCGTTTTCATCCTTATTCAGGCAGCATTCGCCATTACCACTGCGTGTCACAGCGTGATCTTACTGAGGTGCCCATGGTTTAGCAACCAAATACAGGGTCGCCTTGAGCCGTACTGATAGCCCATTCACCTCGTCCATCTCCAGCTTCGACGCAGCGCCGGCCGGCAGCTCCCAGTCGAAGTGGTAAAAAGCAAGCTCGCCAGCGCCAGCTCCATGGTTGGCACAGCAAATCCTACTCCTGGACATCCTCTCCTACCTGCGCCGAACGGAACGAACCTAAAGTCCTGCCCGGGCAAGTAGTCCGTACTTGTCAGGTCGTCACCGACGAACCTCTCCGGCACGAACTCCTCGGCGCGCTCCCACGTGGTGGAGTCCCGTGCGATGGCCCAGGCATTGACCACGACGCGGGTGCGCGCGGGGACATGGTAACCGAGCAGCTCTGTGTCCTCCGTAGTCTCATGGGGCAACAGGAGTGGCACCGGCGTGTGCAGCCGTAACGTCTCCTTGATCACGCACTTGAGGTAGCGCAGCTTCTCAAGGTGGTCCTCGTTGACGGCGTCGTCACCGCCACCGGCAACGGCCGCGCGGATCTCGTCTTGGACCTTGCGCATCTCGTGTGGGTGGTTGATGAGCTCCGCCATGGCCCATACCAGCGTTGTGTAGGTCGTGTCAGTGCCGGCGGCAAACATGTTCTGGACATGCCGCAAGTTTAACCAGATGTTACATCATCCATCCTCAAATGTCTAGGAGTTGGGAAAGTACGTACCCTGATAATGGCCTTGATGGAGCCGTTGTCAAACATGATTCCACCGCCGGCGTCCACGTCCTCCGCCTCCGCAGCCTCGTTCACGTCCAACATGACATCTACGAAGTCCCGGTGATCGTCGTCCTTCCGGCAGCCTCCGGCACGGCGCCTCTGCCGGTGGTCCTCGATGACCCGGTCGAGCAGGGCGCCCATCTCCTTGTACGTGCGCGTCACCTTGGCGTCCAGCCCCATGAGCGTGTCCACCCACGCTAGCCACGGCACAAATTCGCCCACGCTGACCGTCCCAAGTAGCTCCTCGTGGTCGGCGAAGAGCTTCGTGAGCTTCTCGCCGCCGTAATTCCCAGAGCTGCCGTTGTCGCCGAACGCGGCGCGGGAGATGATGCCGCTGCTGTAGGAGATGACGAGGGCGCTGAGGTTCACGGCGGCGTCCCCGGCGCTGCGGACGCGGTCGATGAGCGTGGCGGCCTCCTGCTCCCGGTCGTGGCGGAAGTAGTGGACGCGGCGCTGGCTGAGGAGGTGGAGCACGCAGACGCGGCGAGCCTGGCGCCAGTGCTCGCCGTATGGGGCGAAGGCGACACGAACGTTTGAGGCGTCGTATGGCTTGCTGGAGCGGGGCCTCGCAGACCACCGTAAGCGGCGGCGGGAGGGAGACAGGGGTTACGATGAGAGTCATTACAGCTTCGTCAGCGTGCCGTTGGATGCCAAGGAGGAGGAGAAGGTAAAAAAATGTTTGACACGGTAACCGTCAAGGCCATCATCCCAGTAGATCAGTTACTTTTTGTGATCACCTCGATCTGTTTCCTTGATTTTATATTTTTATTATGTATATGTGTGTATGGTGCAGGTTATGTTCCTAGGCGGCATGGATACGACAACTTCCATTTTGGAATGGGCAATGTCGGAGCTCATCAGCCATCCGGATGAGATGCACAAGCTCCAAGAGGAGATGCGCACGACCATCCATGGCGGCGGCAACAACCAAGTTGCTGAGGATCACCTCGGTAAGCTGTGCCGCCTCAAACCGGTGATCAAGGAGACGCTCCGTTTACACATGCCGTCACCGCTCGTGCTGAGGGAGACGGTTGAGGACACCGAGCTGCTCGGCTACCATGTTCCAGCGTGCACTCGCGTCATCATCGACGTCGGTACCATCGCACGGGACCCTGCCACGTGGGAGCGCGCCGAGGAGTTCCTGCCGGAGCGGTGGCTTGGGGACGACGACGGGGCCGCGGTGGTGGCGGATCATTATGGGACATCGGCGGCAGGGCACGGCTTCACGTTGTTGCCATTTGGCGGTGGCCGGAGAGGGTGCCCTGGGGTCGGGTTTGGAATGGCGAGCGTCGAGCTGGGCTGGCGAACCTGCTTTACAAGTTCGACTGGGAGATTCCGCCTGGTGGACCGTCGACTTGAGGACGAGCTGAGTGTGGGTTGGCCGTGAGGTTGAAGAAGCCTCTGTGTCTAGTCGCTAAGCCATGGTCTCCTTAGCAAGATCGAACAAGCATGGTGTGTCGTCGATCCTACTATTATTTAGGCAATTAAATAAGATCCATTATGTAACCACATGTCGCCTACACAAAAGAGAAGAATTTCAGGTGATTAATAAAGAGCTTAATTATCCACAAAGGGTCACACCCTTCGCTCATCTATCTATAACCCCTATAAAAAAGACCCCACTAGGGGAGTTCTCTCAACATGCAGCTACGCCACCTCAGCGGCCCACACACGGATTCAACTTTGCCTCTACATGCATCGTCTACTTAATCCATGCAGTTGTTTGCCGAGTGGGCAGCAGCAGGGGCGCCCGGGTGCCGCGTTGGAGGAAGGAGAAGGGGAGTTAGCTGGGCCGCCTGGTCGGCAGCTAACACTCCCTGTTGCCTTTGCTACAATCTGTCCTCCGACGAGGCCGTGACCAGACCTAGAACCAACGCCCACCATCGTCACCAAGAACACGATCGAATCAGTTTGTTATGGTACAAAGCACAAGCGTTTTTTTTAATATAATGCACTATACTAAGGAAATTGTTAAAACACATGTGGTTTTTAAGTTTCTTTCGGTCCACGTATCACGACCATTAGATTTAGATTGGAGGAGGGCTGTTTTTATCTTCTACCTTAAGTACTGTTCACATTTTTAAGTTAGGGATATGAGATACATAGGAAATGTGCTATACTTTTTTTTTTTTTGGGGTGTTAAAAAATGTGGTATACTAATAAAACAAGATCAATGTCAACAGCTGATATATGGCATGAGTAGACTTGAAAACTTAGGAGACTGATAAATAGAAAAGGTGTAAAAAGTAAAATTGGTAAATACTCCCTCCATTTCTTTTTTTAAGTCGTTTTACGCTTAAGTACTACTGATGCCGAAACGACTTATAAAATGGGACCGAGGTAGTACTTGACAATTCTTTTAAAACAAAAATTATTATAAGATTCTAAAATGACACTAAATCTAAATAAGATAACGAGAACTCATAAAATATCTCTAGATGTTTTTTGTCACAAAAAGTAAACATATCTCTAAATGTTTAAAAATAAGTTTAGCTCTACAAAAATGAGAAAAACAACTATAAATTTCCAAGATTATACTAATGGACGTATTAGATATATTTTTTTTTTCCAAAAATACTTGACTCGAGATAGAAATAGAATGGACGTGGTGGATAGTGTTCGTTAGTCGGAACGTTTGCTGGATTGGAAACGAAACGAGTGAAGGCTGATGAAAATGAAATTTGGAGGAGATGCTCTGCTTAGTGAAGGCTGATGAAAATGAAATTTGGAGGAGATGCTCTGCTTGTTTCTATATGGGCCACGTGAAACAGGCCCAAACATTAAGGCCCGCCAATAGTGCACAAAGCCTATACCTAAACTATAAGCCCGGCTACGGTTGCTGTATTCGTTTCCGTTTCCTCCTCCCCGACCCAAAACCCGACCAGCCGCCGCCGCCGCCATGGTAAGCACCCCGACGCTTCTCCGCGCCGCCTCAGAGAATCTGAGACCTCTCCATGCCCCCTAGCTAGCTCCCGATCTGTCCCTGTCCTCCACGCTTCTTCCCATCCGTTTTTTTCTACACATTTCGTGCTGATTTTCTCCCCTGTGCACGAGTTTTGTTGCAGCCGCAGGGAGACCACATCGAGCTGCACCAGAAGCGCCATGGCCGGCGCCTGGACTATGAGGAGCGCAAGCGCAAGCGCGAGGCGCGCGAGGTGCACAGGCGTTCGAAGGATGCCCGGAAGGTGCGGTCTGATTTGATGAGTTTACTCCCTTTTGGTTTTGGCTTTGTTGTCCATGTGCCCCTGTTGTTGATGGTCGTGTGCCTGTTGTAGTTGCTTGGTGCTAAGGGTAAGAGGTTCGCCAAGAAACGCTATGCTGAGAAGGCACAGATGAAGAAGACGTAAGTGCTTGTTTCCTCCTCCTATTTAATTTAACTGTGCTGATACTTATGTAATTAATACGATTATACGATAGAGACCAAGATTAATGCCCCTGGGAGTCTGTTTATCAAATCTGATTACAACTTTTGAGGATCATTTTTCTTCAAAAGGAAGCCTCACTTCACCCTGTGAACCATAATCAGGGTTCTAATAACCCTATACCATAAGTAAGTAAATGAGAGGAATGACAGCAGTGAGAGATTATCTAAAAACAAATGGCCGTGATAAATTATTATTTAGATGTAACTGAGCAACGCTCAGTCCTAGACTCCTAGGTTAGAGTGTTAGACTAACAAGCTTGCCTAGATGGATCCATGCTCTTTGTTCAATCAGGAAAACCATACAACTACAGTGAAGTGTACACAAATTAAGTGCCAAATATCAATTCAGCACCAAGCCAGGCGCATCTTTTGCACAAAATGGAGTTGAGTGCAATTATACAGTGAATATAAGTTATCCTTTACAAATACTGGCACCTATTTGACCTTGGACGATACTATGTACATGTACGAATCCCACGTGACACAAATGAAAAACTGCTGACTATCTCCTTATCTGTTGCTCCATAGTCTTGCATAACTGCTGACTATCTCCTTATCTGTTCAAGACCAAACAGTAGACTTCACCTTAATTATGATTCTATTTTAGTGCAGTATATCATGGCTAATAATTAAGGGTAAGGCTGCTTAGAAAGTCACTTCCCTAGGCCCTATCTTGCGTGGGAGATTACAACACTGGGTATACCATTTTGTTTAGTGTAGTGAAACTAAAGTGTATCACAAATTTTCAATTGCTGTCTATCACTTAATCTGTTCAAGACCGAACAGTAGACTTTGACTTGAAACTATAACTCTCTTTTGGAGCACAGTTAAAAAAATATCACAATATTGTGAGAAGCAACTAAGAAAGATAAATAGATGGTTAAAATTATCTTGAATGCCACATGCTTAAACCACATTAAAGTTGCCATGGGGTGGATGGAAAATAGAGTTGCTATAATATAGGCTCAACGTGAGGAACCAGTGGAGTTTTTCCATTTCCAAAGTTAAATGGTGTTGATTTTTTGGCTCCTTTAGACGACAGATGATCCAGTGTAGCTTTGACAACTGGATATCATTGTTGTTGAATGACACGTGTTGAACAAAAAGATTATGTGCATGTGCTTGATTCTTCCTCCGGAAGCTGCTGAAATATCTACCAGCACATTAAGGAATTTCATATCCAAATGGATGCTTGTATACACCATCATGATTAAATACGAGCAACTTAAGTTGGTGCATGGATACTTTGAGTAGATGATGTGAGCTAATAAATTTATTACCAAGTCGGTTGGTTTATCATACCCTGAGTAGGGGTTGTGAGCATGAAAAGTTGCAGGCATCACAGTTTCATGTCTTACATTTTGGCTGCAATTGTATTTATGTGGGGCTCTGATTGAATTGGTTCTTTTGCAGCCTGAAAATGCATGATGAATCTACTTCACGGCAGAAGGTCGATGATGATGTTCAAGAGGGTGCTCTCCCTCCATATCTACTGGATCGTGATCAGACACAACGTGCCAAGGTGAATTACTGTTCTTGGCTTCTCTCCAACTAATTGTAATACATCAACATTTTGTAGCATTGATGACTGAGGTCTGGTGAAATGTAGGTTCTCAGCAACACAATCAAGCAAAAGAGGAAAGAAAAGGCTGGCAAGTGGGATGTTCCTCTGCCAAAGGTGATCTCAACACAAGAAGCCCATTTCTAGTTACTTCAGTGAGTTAGTGTGTGCTCACACAGTTTTTGCCCTTTCAGGTCAGACCTGTAGCTGAAGAAGAAATGTTCAAGGTTCTCTGAACTGGCAAGCGAAAAAAAGTAAGTGATGATGCAATTTGTTAATGAATGTAGAATTTGGTTATCGTTTAAAGGTTTTATGTGGCATGTTACTTATCTGTATATGCTTTGTGAACTGATTTGAGCAACCAATGTGTTCCACCTGTTAAGAGTGAATAAAAGTTTCATAAGATAGGACACAGGACTTTCATTTGGTGTGAATGGCCAAACTTGCTCATCTTGTTTTCCTTATGCAGCCAAGCAGTGGAAGAGAATGGTTACTAAAGCCACCTTTGTTGGAGCTGGATTTACAAGGAAACCACCAAAGTATGAACGGTTCATTCGGCCAACTGGTCTGCGTTTCACCAAAGCTCACGTGACTCACCCAGAACTGAAGTGCACTTTCAACCTTGACATAATTTCTGTGAAGAAAAACCCAAATGGTCCAATGTACACTTCTCTTGGTGTTATGACAAAGGGAACAATCATTGAGGTATTCCAAGCATCTTTACTAGTTATTGTAGTCAATGCTCTGTGTAGCTGAGTAATGACTATATTAGGTGCTCGCCATGGTTCACTGTGATTCTCTCTGTATACCCCCTCTCTCCAAAATTGCTTCTTACAGTGGTCTTGTTTCAGGTAAATGTCAGTGAGCTTGGTCTGGTAACTCCTGCCGGAAAAGTTGTTTGGGGTGAGAAGTCTGACAATTCTGTGCTCCTTTTTGTCCATTCGACCTTGAATCATTGTCAATAAACCAAATTTCATGTGTTGCAGGGAAATATGCTCAAGTTACAAACAACCCGGAGAATGACGGATGTATCAATGCTGTTTTGCTAGTGTAGAGCCATAGCGAGATATTTGTCGGGTCTCATGGCTGATCCCAGTAGTGTAGTATGTTGTGCACCATGGGCATAAAGAAGCATCCTGTATTCTGTGTCCTTGCTGTACTTAAAGCTGAGTAACGTGTAGTATGTTATGCGACAAATGACTATCCTTTTATGCCTGCTATAAAGCTGAGTAATAATCTATACCTACTATTAAAGCACGAAAATTTCTGTCACTTTTTTTTTTCACCATCGTTTTCTTTTCACCTCTTTTCCGTATCTATACCGGACTCTAGAAAAGCCCATGAAAAACCGAAATAAGTGGGTCCAAATATTTGATCCCTGTAAGCCAAGACGTGATAAAATAAGATTCGATTAAAGTATCGCTCGCAAGCACCTTTGAACGGTGGTGATTTGACAATACGTAATGATGTTCAAGAATACGAGTACGTGACATAATTAATAGAATTTTTATCAGGTCCGATTATGTATGGAAAGTAAGTGCTTCAAATCAGCGCACAATTTTTATTTTGTTATCGATAGGTCCGATTATGTATGGAAAATAAATGCGGTCAAATCAAATACAATTTTTATTTTGTTATCTATACCGAAATACCAGCTATCTATCTATATCTATATCTATATCTATATCTATATCAACCAAAATTTTCTTATTGACATGATGGAAAGTAATTTCTTGCACACTCTAATCATGTCATTTTTTCTTGGCACCAAAAACTCATGCAATTAGATATTTAATTGACACAAGTATAGAACTAAAATGAAAGTTATGACATATTGAAATCTAAATATTTTTTCCTTTGCAACAAGAGAAAAATCTATAGAGATACTATACTAAAATTTGATATAAATACAAATTAATAGGATATTGTCGTATTGTTGTCAACATTAATACGAGATTATGGATGCCATGGCTATCATAAAATAAATAAACTATTTACTACGTTGTAGATCGTTCTGGCTTCATCGAAATGCATGGATTTAAATACATATGTATATGTATATGTAGATATATATAACTTTAAAATTTATTCAAAATATATTTTCTATCGATGTTGCACCCGTTGCAACGCACGGGCATATTTGCTAGTAATAGTACAAAAATTTGCAGTAATTTCTTTCGCTACATGGTTTTGATTGCCTACCTTACACGTCTTCGTTGAACAGACTCGGAGAGATTTGCCTGTCATGACTCATGTATCTGCCTCAAAAGGGTCCGATATATACTAACAAAAAATGATTAATCATTGTGCCATGTTGAACTAGAGGGGCATTTGGAACCAAAGGCATAGCAGTCAATGATACATACGTCGACAAATCGACTAATTGAGAGAATACGTCGACAAATCGGTGCGTCTTCTCTGCAAAAGCATCAGTCCAGGCCAGCAGATAAGCCGTCCCGGGCCTGCACGTCGACGTCAGTGTCACCAATGGCACGGACTACTACTAGTAGCTTGTTCGGGCGGCGACAAGCACACCACTGCTTCACTTCCAAATCAAACGTCAGCAGATGAGACCGCTAGCTTCTTTTTTTTTTTTTTTTTTTTTTTTTTTTTGAAGAAATAGCAGGAGCACTGCTCTGTCATATAAGAAGGAGAAGCAAGCTTGTAGTTACATAGTTCGATATTACAAGATAACTAATGATCTCAATCTCAAGCAATAAAACTATCATTAAGATACAGGTGGTGGCATAGCCACACCGCAGGCAATGGTCCTTATTTTTATTTCTTCCTTGATTAGCGCGAGGACTCGTTGCGGCGGCGCAGAGCATCCCTCGAAGACTCTCCTGTTTCGCTCCTTCCATATGTTCCATGCGGTGTAGATTAGTACTGATGCCTTTTCCCGCTTGACGCTCTTTGGTATTCCTGTTAGTGCTCCATTCCACCGTTGCTCCATTTTTGCTTCACGGTCAAGGACAATGACCAGTCCATCTGTCCATTGAGCCACCAGCACCCAAACCTCTTGTGCATACACACAGTTCAAACATAGATGTTGCGTCGTTTCTGGAGCTTGATCACACAGGGGACAAGTTGGATTACATTGCCAATTCCGTTTAATGAGTTTATCCGTCGTTAGCAACTTATTTCAGCCGTGGCAGTTTAACATATTTCAGCAAAGACGCCTTCAATCCAAAGATTTTGAAATGCCAATCGTGGATAAGCAGTGGGCTCCATGGCAATCGTGGATAAACACTGGCAAGGGGGATTTTTTATGTTGACTCCAGCACATTCAGCTCAGGCCGCTCAAACATGGCTCCCCAAAAAGAAGTTGCCCCCGTCGTCTTCCTCCTGCTCACGGTCCTCCTCGCCGCGACGCTCGCCTACCTCCTGCTCGTCATCGTCTCCGGCGCCAGAAAGAAGCCCGTCAGTGCTGCTGCTCCCACGTCACGCCACGACGAGCGGAGGCTGCCGCTGCCGCCGTCGCCGTGGGGCCTCCCACTGCTGGGCCACCTGCACCTGCTGGGCGCGCTGCCGCACCGCGCGTTGGCGTCCCTGGCGCGCGCGCACGGCCCGGTGCTGCTGCTCCGCCTGGGCCGCGTCCCCACCGTGGTCGTGTCCTCCGTGGCCGCCGCCGAGGAGGTGATGCGGGCGCGCGACCAAGCGTTCGCGAGCCGTCCCACGAGCGCCCTGGCCGAGCGCCTCCTCTACGGCCGCGACGTCGCGTTCGCGCCCTACGGCGAGTACTGGCGCCAGGCGCGCCGCGTGTGCGTCGTCCACCTCCTCAGTTCGCGCCGCGTCCAGTCCTTTCGCCGCGTCCGGGAGCAGGAGGCCGCCGCGCTGGCCGAACGCGTCGCCGCCCGGGCCAGCTGCGCCCGCGGAGCGGCCGTCGACCTCAGTGAGCTCCTCACCGCGTACGCCAACGCCGTCGTGTCGCGCGCCGCGTTCGGCGACGAGAGAGCGCGCGCGCTGTTCGACGAGTTTGACTCCGGCCGTCGGCAGAGAAAGGTGTTCAACGACTTGCATAAGCTCCTCGGGACGCCGCCGGTCGGGGAGCTCCTGCCGTGGCTTGGCTGGGTGGACACCATAACCGGGCTGGAGGGGAAGATCAGGCGGACGTCTGAGGCGCTCGACGGGCTGCTCGAGAAGGTGATTGATGACCACCGCCGGCGGCCACGTGGTGGCGATGACGGCGAGGATCGCCGGGACTTGGTGGACGTTTTGATGGACGTCCACAAGGACGACAAGGAGCACAGCATCCAACTAGAGGCCAACGAAATCAAGGCCATCATCTTGGTAAATCTATTCGTGGTTGCTCATTTACACACAGTATACTCTTGTACTAAGTCTCTTGCCATGCATGTGTATGCGTCGTGGTCACCCGGCAGGACATGTTCGCGGCAGGCACGGACACGACAACCACGGCGATGGAATGGGCCATGGCAGAGCTCGTCACCCACCCGCGCGCCATGCGCAGAGCACAGGACGAGGTCCGCGCGGCGGCGGCCGGCTCTACAGGCATCAACGAGGACCACATCGCGCAGCTGGACTACCTCAAGGCCGTGGTGAAAGAGACGTTGCGGCTGCACGCGCCCGTGCCGCTGCTGGTGCCCCGGGAGGCGATGGTGGACGCCGAGATCCTGGGGTACCACATCCCGGCGCACGCGCGTGCTGGTCAACGTCTGGGCCATCGGCCGGGACCCCGCGACCTGGGAGCGCGCCGAGGACTTCGTGCCGGAGAGGTTCTTGGGCGCCGCCGCCGCCGTCGATTTCAGGGGGCAGCACTTCGAGCTGCTGCCATTCGGCGCCGGCAGGAGGATGTGCCCCGGGATCGAGTTCGCAGAGGCAAGCGCCGAGATGGCGCTGGCGAGCTTGCTGTATCATTTTGACTGGGAGGCGGCCGGCGGTAGTGGTAGTGGGCAGGGGACGCCGTCGTTGGACATGACCGAGATGAACGGGATAGCCGTGCATATCAAGTCCGGTCTGCCGCTACTGGCTAAGCCGTGGGTCCCTTAAATTATTGGTGGTTGCATGCTTTGTGCACCTGAATTCCCGTCATGGTGTGCGAGGCAACTGTGTTTCTCAGTTCAAAAAAAAAAAAAAAAAGCGTGTGTCTCAGCTAATCGAGCGATAAATGGTCATTATACATATTGTTCGATGCCCTGTTTATATTGGTATCGAGGGGACAAACTTAGGTGTAACAGTAAGTTTCATGTGAGCTGAACTAGGTTGAGCAAAGAATCCATAGAGGAGAGATGGCTTGTGCATATAATTAATGCGAGTGCTCGACTAGTGAGGGTTGAAGGAGCTTATTGAATAATTTGGCATGAGGTAATCTCATATCTGAAATGGCTAGGTGAAGAAGATCAAGACAAGACTTGGCAACAAAATTGTATGAGTTAAGGGCAATCTAGAGGCTCAGGTGCTATGGACCATTGAGGCTAAGCAAGAGCTCACCGACGGCCACCTTCACCTTCACCTCTGTGATGCGAGCGACGGTGCTCGCAGTGAGGAAGAGGAGGTACTCGCGATGAGGCACACGAAGGTGGCGCGACCCTGCCAGAGCACGACGCCTCTCTTCCATTCCACCGTCTTCCTTACTGGCCACAAGACGGCACGACACGGTGACCGTGCCGTTCTCATCAGGCTGGCCGGCACAAAAGAGGCCCATAGTGCCATGCTTGGGCCAAACGCCAGGCCCACGCCGGCCTCTTGCCCATGTATAGTGGAGCTTCATGCTGTGTTGTGGTAAAGGTAGCATGATTCGTTACATGCATTTATGGATGGCCATTGTTCGTTGTTTGATGAAGATGAAGGTTGGATACGTGCATGGATCACTGGCATGGAGATGGAATGAAATGCAAAAAACAAAGGTATATTTATGTAGGGCCTTTCATTTCACCAGTATAAGTTCCTAGTATTAAGAGCATCTCCGGAGTTTTACAAAATGCACTCGGTAAAACTTGCGATTTGTCAAGTCACAAAAAATATATCAAATAAAAAAAATAGTTGATCCTCAATAGTTTTATAATGGCTTGGTAAAAAGAAAATGGAGGGCAATATGCAAAAGATGCAAGGAGGGAGATGACTTTATTTTCACGGTCAAGACACAACATGCAAGTAGGGAGATGATTTGCCAAGCCCTTTTGCGCAAGCGTATATATATGTGTAGTGAGAGAGAGTTTTTACCAAGTTGCCATATTCATTTGCCAAACTTTGAAGAGGTATTTTGAGCATTTTTGTCAAAAATCAAGGATGCCAACTCCAATTGCCAAACTGCTCGGAGATACTCTAAGAGGGGCAAACTTGTTTGCATAACGGTTATCTAAAGCCAGTTGTGTGATCTGACTAATTTGCCTGAGTGTTAGGATTGAGTGACACTTGGAAAATGCGTTTGAAAACAATCGTGGAATGATTTGAAAATTCTAACTTAGATGAAAAAACTAAAATGGTTTTAAAAAATATGTTTAATCAAGAAGGTGCTTGGTGGGACGATGTTTTAAACCCGGATGAATTTATCCGATGGCCTAAGGCTCGTGGGCACCGAGTTTATTGGCGCGATAACACCCGGGGCGTCCGGATGGATGGGCCCGCTTTGGGCCCGACCGCTGGCTGGCCCATCGTGCATGTAAGCCCATTTGGCTGTGTTGCCAAGTGCCTAAACTCGTCACCCCGTGATACTTGCATCCCGTGCCATGCCCACGCAGGCTCGCACTACCCGGTTACCCCCGTGCCCCACTACACTCGGGGACTCCTGCCGCACCCCCGAGCCAAAGGTGAGGCAAGAGAAAAACTAAGACAAAGATGCAACACTCAATCTACTTTTGAAACATCCGGATGCAACACTTGCAACATAAGTCCGAAGGGAGATGGAACATATGAAATATACATCTAAAACACTAGTTGAAACACCGGATCTACTTCTAAAACATCAAGATGAAACACTTGCAAAGATATGTACGAAAACAAACCGAAACACTCAAAACAAGCGTATGAAACACTTACGTAAAAACACCATGCAACATCTAGATTAAAACACTTGTAACATACGCCTAGAAACGAAGAAAATAGTTTAAACAAACGTTTGCGGCATGCATCTGCAACACTTTCAACGTATACAACATCTCCTAATGGACTGCAACACCTAAATAAAAAAAATTGCAACATTCCTATAAAACACATGAAACAATTGAAACGTACACTTAAAACATAGGAGGAAGAAAGGCCTAGGCCAATCAATTCAGACCGAGTGACACGCGAGCACCACCACCACCGCTATGGAACCAGGCTTGGGCTCGACGGCAACGGCGAGGGCTGGGGGACCAGGAGAACCATGGCCACCAGGGTTGGGGGAGCTCGGCCACCTCCATTGGTCTCGCTCGTGCTCAATGGATCTGATCAGGGTGGGGTAGAGGGCCATCAGATCTGCACTCTCGGTGAGTGAGGACATCGGGTGTGGAGGGAAGGACGTCGTCGGGTGTGGGGAGAAGGAGCTGCGCGGAATGGGGGAAAGGGGTCAAGGGTTGGCGAGGAAGACGTCGGGTGTGGGAGAGTTGGACAAAGGGGTGGATGAGGGGTGACGCCGCCGCCAACAAGGCGACCATGGCCGCGGTGCGCTGGATGGGGAGCGTGCGGTGAGTGAGCCGTGAAATGGAGAAAGCGCCGGAGGCGGAGTGTTTGATGCGGCCGCCTGTTGGGTCGAAAGGGGTGCGGCGGGTCTATTGGTGGCTTTGAACGGTATGGGGCACAAATGATTTGTTTGTGACGCGAGGTGGGCGGCCCACGACGACCGCGTTGGCATAGGGACGTAGGGGATGTTTGGTTCAACGCTTCACTTCGCCTTTAGAATTGTTCGCCACCACCTCGCCACAACCATGCAGCAATTATGGACTAGAGACAAGAGCGAACAACAACAAATGTTGTGGGCCACCCAATAGTTATTGGCCAGGGACAAATGATGGTGGCCACACACACGGAACCAAATGTTGGCCATGAATTATGGCGGCCACTGTGGCGAGGCAAAGTGTGTCCAAATCCATAAGAAGCGGTTCAATAAGCTTAAACATTATAAAAGCCCAAATCAGCCAAGAGACTAACACAATAAGCCCCAAATACAACAATAATCACTCTCTTCATTGTAAATATTAATTTTTATTACGATCGGGACCACGATGGCTGAGCACGGTATGCATGGGATTGGCTTCATGCAGCAACCAGAGCAGTGGACCACCGGTGGTGGCGGGCCCAGAACACGGGAAACCGTGAAGTGCCCGGCGCTGGAACAGTCGCCCAACAATTTCTCTTTCCTCTATTCTCTCTCTTCCACATATGCATTTGCTGATGTATTTGCGCTATAAAGCCGTGCAGATATCACCGCCTAACGTGCAGTATTGCAGGCACTAATCACACTCCATATCATACACACTGCTCGGCTGGCACAGCTGGTTCTCGATCTACTTCAGCCCCGCTTGCTCTGTATATATATTGCTTAGCTTTTGATCAAATTAAACATCTAGTATGAGGAACAACATTGTCATAGTCATGCTAGTATTATTCGCTATGCTTTTTGTTGGGCTTACCGAGTGTAAGTACATACATATTAGAGTCTGACGTGTGTGTGTTTATTCGATTCCTTGGCTTGTTTATTTTTCTGACGAAGAAGAGTCAATATATATAATAACCATTTGCAGGTCGACACCTGGTCGTTGTTGATGCTAGCAATAATTCTTCTAATATTGCTAGTACTACGGCTATCAACTCCACTAGTAGCTCATTATTTTTAGATGAAAGAAAAGTCTCCGTGATTTTCTGCCCCAAGTCAGATTGCAATTACTTTAACCCCATATACACTCCATGCTATTGTTGCCCCGACCGTAGCCGCAAAGAGTATTGCCACTTAAGCTTACAAGACTGCAGGGCCAACTGCGCCTTATGCCGACCCAAATGCTAGCTCCGTTTCTTGGTAAAACTCCATTTGGATCAACAGAAATAATGATCGATACTGTGTAAGTTTTGCTATACAAGCATGCATGTGTGTACACAAACATTGGATATATGGTTTTGCAATCAGAGAAAAATAAGCAATTATTGATCTGTACCGTTCTTACACACACAAGGGATGCCTTCGAATGCAGTGTACATACACACAACACAATACAGAAACGCGGAAGTCGTAGACGACGACAGACACTAGCATCGATCTTCTCCGGCGCCGGCGAAGAACGGCCGGCCGGGAGCGGGACCTACTATATATACCATGCATATATCTATATATGACAGTCAGTTGAGTGCGTAATGAATGGACGGACGACGTCGATGATCATGGCGTCTCTGATGCGTCCTTGAGGTCGTACTTCTGGAGGATGGCGCCGCAGTCCGGGAGCGGGACCTTGCTGAAGAAGGAGATGGGGTTGGCGTAGCGGACGCCCTGCTGCTTGATGCCATTGTTGGAGGTGAGCGGGACGCGTGAGCGGTCGCGGCCCTCCTCGACCTCCGCGCACGCCGGGTTGGGGCTCTTCTTGAGCGCCACCTCGCAGATCTCCTCCTGGTGGTCCTGGTCCACCTCCAGCTTGTACCACCCGAAGTCGTCCGTCGTCGCCTCCGCCTTGAGCGTCTCCTTGTTCGCCTCGAAGTGCCGGCACACCACCTCCACCGTCGCGCCCGCCACGTTCTTGGACACGTTCGTCTCGAACCCGGCGCGGCAGGGGTCGCAGTAAACGCGACCTGTCACCACGAACCCGCCCGGCTTCTCGGCGGACGCCACGCCGGCGAGGAGGGCCACGGCGGCGACAAGCGCCACCATTGTCGCCGTCGACGACTGATGCGTCATTCTATTCTATTCACTTCCTTCGAGACGGGAGGCGTAGAGGATCGTCGTACGTTCTTAATTGAGCTCTCGGCGAGGTGCCGCCGGCCATTTATATGTATGTATGTAGACCGAGAGGGGAGGGGGAGGCGGGAGGCGGAGCTCGTTTCCAGGCTCCGTCGCCGCCTCTGCGCCGTCCGTCCATGATCCCCACTCACCCATCCATTGTTTGCATGCATGCATGCCCAGCTACATCTGGTTATTCCTGAACTGCAACAGACACGCATCGATTTTCAACTTTTACTGCAATGGCATTGCAAGCGGAACTCGTTCGTAAATTCTTCACCCATTTCCATACATGTGCATCGATCAATCAACAATCTCAACTCTGAATACACAAAGTGAAATTATATAAATGCCCCCTGCGTGCCACAAAACCAGAGAGAGCATGGTGATGGACAGTGGGCTGAATTTTCACACAACCACAAAGACATAAAACTCATCAGAGAGCATGGTGATGGACAGTGGGCTGAATTTTCACACAACCGCAAAGACTTAAAACTCATCAGAGAGAATAGTGATGGACAACGGACTGAATTTTCATACAACCACAAAGACATAAAACTCGTCATATAGTATATAGATACTCTCATATGCGTAATAAGGAGGATAGAGGAGACATTAGGTTAGAAAAGGACTTTTGGGATCCAAACCAATTAGTTCTTGATGAAGAAAATGATTTTCTTACTTCTCCCTTCTCTGAGTCAGAAATTAGAGAAGCAGTTTTTAGCTGTTACCCAGAGGGGGCTCCAGGATCAGATGGTATTTCTTTCATTTTCTACCAAAAGTTCTAAATTATTAAAAAAAAAGATTTGATAGCCTTGTTTCACGATTTCTATAATGACAATCTGGATATCCAGAGACTTAATTTTGCTCTTATTACATTAGTTCCAAAAGTTAATGATGCTTGTCAAATGAAACAATTTAGGCCAATTAGTCTCCTCAATTGTAGTTTCAAACTATTCTCAAAACTGCTGACTATTAGACTAGGCAAAGTTGCACAGAGATTAGTGGATACTAATCAAAGTGCATTTATCAAAGGTAGATACATACTTGAAAGTGTGGTGGTAGCTCATGAGATAGTTCATAGTCTTAATAAAGACAAGGAGAAGGGAGTCATTCTAAAATTAGATTATGAGAAGGCCTATGATAGAGTAAGTTGGGATTTTCTTTTTTGAAGTTTTGGAAACTAGAGGTTTTTCTCCTAGATGGATTAACCGGATTAAACAGCTAGTTATAGGTGGCTCTTTAGGGGTAATAGTGAATGGTGAAGAGAGTGCTTTCTTTAAAGTCTGGCAAGGGTCTTAGGCAGGGAGATCCTCTCTCTCCCATCCTCTTCAATTTGGTAGGGGATGCCTTCTCTAGGATGCTTGATAAGGCCTCCAAGGCTGGGGCTGTCAAAAGGGTACTAGGAAAATTTTGAGAGAATGGTATACTCTCTTTACAGTATGCAGATGACACCATATTATTTAGTAGTGATCACACCGATCATCTGTTAAATCTAAAGCAAGTAATCATGTGGTATGAATAGATATCTGGGATGAGAGTTAATTTCACAAAAGTGAGATTTTAACTCTAAACCTAGATGAAGAAGAGACCAAGTTAGTCGCTAGTATCTTTAATCGTCCTATTGGAAGTTTCCCTTGAAATACTCGGGTGTGCCTCTCTCGCACTTTGAAAAACTTACTAGGGAAGATCTCCAACCCGGTAGTTGATAAACTGGCGAAGAAGAGGGTGATGGTCGGAGAGGAAAATTATTATCTCTAGCAGCTAGAGCTCAGTTAGTCAAATCCTGTTTAGCGAGTATTCCAATTTACTTATTGTCTTTTATTAAATTTCCAAAGTGGGCAACAAAGATCTTGAACACACAGTTAGGTAACTCGCCTGCGAATGACCAGAAAATGCCCACAAATTCCATTTGGCTAATCGGGAATCAGAGTCGTAGCTAAGGAATATGGCGGTATGGGTCTTCCTAATCTTAGAGACCTGAACACATGTCTATTAGCTTCTTGGCTAAAAAGATATAATCATGATGAAGGAAAGCTCGAAAGAACTTTTTTAGATTTCAAGTATAAACTAATAACCCAAATATTATGCATACCAAAACTGCTGGTGCTTTCTCCTTCTTCAAAGGTTTTCATGGGGGCTGCACATGCAGCTAGGATGGGTTTCTGTGTGGGTTATAGGAAATGGTAACAAGGTCAAGTTTTAGGAAGACAATTGGTTAGGTAATTCTAGTTTAGCTATACAATATTGGAATCTATATAGATATGTCAATGAAAAGAATATGATAGTTGCCCAACTATGGGATGGCATAGATTTGAAATGTACTTTCACTAGAACAGGGAATAACCAGATGATGGAGCTGTGGGATGAGGTTTGCCAGTTAGCTTCAACTATAAGCTTCTCCTCGATGAGGAGGATAATATGATTTGGCAATTTACATCTTCTGGAATCTACTCCTCTCGGACTTTATATAAGATAATTAATTTTAGAGGCATTCATTCAGTCTTTGTGCATTCTATTTGGGCTATTAAGATTCCCCTCAAGGTACATTACTTTCTGTGGTTCTTGTCAAAGAATAAATCCCTTACTAGGGATAATCAAGCTAAGAGGAAGAAGGTTGAAGATCCTTCTTGCTTATTTTGTAATGAAGATGAAACAGTCCACCATCTGCTTTTTACTTGTGATGTAGCCACTCAAATGTGGAACATCCTTTCTAGAGTTTTAGACACTAAGTTGGATAATTCTTTAGAATGCATTGACACTTACTTGGTTAAGTAACAAGAGAAATGGCATTCTGAATATTATTACTTCAGCACTCTTTGGTGCTTATGGAAGTTAAGAAATGAAATGTGTTTTCAAAATACAGGTTCGAGAAGTATGCTACAGGATAGCAAAGACAGCTCAGAAGTGGGTAATCCTATGCCCGGAGGAGAAGAACACTTTGCTGGCAAAAGTGGCTCTGATCAAGCAGGAAGCCTCCCAGGTTGCGTGGCTGACTTGATGAAAATGAAGGCCCTGGAGATGGATACCTCTTCAATCTGAAGTCAACAACCTGCTGTTTGATGGGGCTTCGTAGATTAGTATTTTTAGCTGTTCAAGTTTATTTCTCTCATTCAATTGGTTGAAATCTGTTATCGCTTTCTTTTGCTATCCTTGGGCATGTTTGGATGGTTGCCCCCCATCCCAGAACCGTGAATGTTTTTGGTCCATTGGACATCTAATGGATTGGGGCATATGCCCTTAAACTCTAAAAAAAAATATGCGTAATATGGAGTTACAATCAATCGCACACATCAGCAATTCATCAATGGTCGATTCAGGTAGTTTTGATGCCAAGCCAGGTCCCTAAACAGTGGCTGCAAATAAGACCGTCTTTTTTCACCAATTTTCTCCTAGAACAACCAGATCTTATAGGGTGTGTTTGGTTCATTTCCTAGAAGAGCCCGGCTAGCACAAACTAAGCCGGCTAGCCCAAGCCGTGCCCTAACAAGCTAACTGGCTGGTTGTTTGGTTGTCTGTGCTTATTTAGACCGCATTTAGCTCTAGAATGTGTTTGGTTGCATGGTTTATTTTGATACAGTGACCCCTTCTCTAAATTGGTAAGGTTACCCCCTCTTCATTTGACCGGCCAATGCATCTCAAAACGTCCTGCTACGCTTGGTTTTGGTTCTTGCACAAATGTTCCAATACGTTCAGAATTAGTATATCATTCGCTTGCTTGCTGAATAGTCATTCATACGAGGAGGACATTCAGCAAATCATCACTTCTCACTGTTGTTGTATGCTTGACAGTTTGAGTTATCTGCACTGAACATCAAACACAAGAATATTAACACATCTAACACATTCAGGATGTCGTGAACATTCAGAAAAGAGACATTCAGAGTAGCTTGTTGCGTTCGATGCCACGATAGTGTGCCGCCGACGCGCGATAGCACTTTTCGTCACACGGCGAGCTCGGTCTTCAGATGCGCCGGGAGGAGAAACTGCTGCTCGCCATGGAATCTCTACTACGCCGCCATGGAAGCTCCACCGCACGCCATGGGGCCTCCATCTTGCGACTCGACGAACGCGGCGAGCGTCGGGGCAGACCCACCCGACGAAGGCGGCGAGCATCGGGGCAGACCCGGAGGCGGACGAGGATGGCTGCTGTTCAAGATGGCGATGGAGACGGACGACGACGAGGATGGCGGTTGCCCGCGTGCCTGACGGAGATGGCGAAGTCCGGCGAGGCTGCAACTTCAGCAGGCATATCGCGGTCAGCTTGCACAGAAGCCGACGCGGAGCCGACGCCATCCGCCCGCTGTTCCCCACACGAAGAGCCAGCGCCGCCGGTGGTGACGAGCTCCCGCAAGGACCCCTGTCGCGAGGAATGCCGCGCGTCGAGGTTGCCCCGGTCGTCCTCCGCCGCCAAACGCCACGCAGGGCGGCACGTGCACGCGCTTCTTGTTGCCGAAGCCGAGGATGGCCCCAGCCGCTCGGCGCTTTGACGGAAGCTCGCCGGCGAAGGGAGCAGGCGAGAGCTGCGCCACGGGCTCCGCGAGCGGCGGTGGATGCGGGTGAACCTCCAGATCTGCGAGGGGAAGGAGGAGGAACACCGACGGGGTCTGGAGGGGAGGTCGCCGTGGTGCTCTGGCAAAGGACGACAGGGTCTGGAGGGGGATTGCCGTGGTGCTCCGGCAGGGACGACAGCGAGGTGGAGCGTGAACAGGATCGAGGCGGCGAGCATACCCGGTGCCAAGGAGGACCGACGAGGGAGGAGGAGGTGACCGTAACAAGCCCAGCGCGGAACTCGATGCAAGCTTAGCCAGGCTCCACGAGAACGGCCACCCCGGCCGTTTCCCCTAAGCCTGGCTAAGGCTGTACGGCTGCATAGCCCAAACCTGGTTAGAACCTAAGATTTGGCAACCAAACACCACATTCTTGGCCCAGCCAAAGCCTGGCTAGCCCATTTGAGGGCAACCAAACACATCCATAGATGTTTGATCCATACCAACATAGTGCAAGACTACTAGCTCAAAAGTAGACATCAAATCAAACCATAATCCTTCCGGGGCTCGCTGCGCGCGCTGTCATCCTTGTGGTGCTCAAGCTCAATCAATGAGAGGAGCAGCTGCCTACCAGGGCGAACAAGCTGGCACAATGAAGCTGGTATGGCGCGGTATGACGCGGGGACGAAGCGCCAGTTTGTGAACAGCAAGGTTGGCAGCACAACTCCGCCCATCACTAGAGCAGGGATGAAACCTCTCTTCATGTCTTCCTTGGCCTGCTCCGCACTCCTAGTCATCCTTTGCGTGGAACCCACGAACGGGAAGAACGTGGCAAGATTTGTAGTTCCCCAGAGACCCTCACCAGCTGCTCTGCTAGAAACTTCAGCTGTAGTAATGGAGCTCCACAGCCTCTTATTAAACATTTAAACCTACAATTACACCAAGCCCTTATTGTTATATATTGGAATCTCCTACTCCTAAAATCAAGAGATCAAGACTTGATTTCAACAGCAAAGCACTGCATCTAGAAATCACCCATCTGTACGTTCCCAAAATCAATGGTTGCTGCTGCAGGTGGATAAAACAGAGATAAATGTATAAAGGATGGTACTACTACAAAAGTGCAGACCAAGCTACTTCAACTGATAAGTCCTTAAACTCCAAGGTTGCCCCTTATGCACTCAACTCAGTTGCTTGATTGCACAGCTAAATAACGAGGAAAGACACAAGAATTGCAAGCATATCTCATGCAAAGGATCCCAATAATATAGGATCCTAAAGATTCTAGGAAGGGATTGGACTCACCGGTTATGCTGGTTCGATGGCTGCTTTGGAAGGAACAAAACAAGAGAACGTTCAGAAATGAGTCTAGAACAACACAAACTTTGTTACAGGCCATTGTTGAGCAGCGTAAGCTTTGGGACATGGCAGATTGAGGCACCTGCGCCGGTTGCTTCATGTGGTCATCATTTAGTGTGTTTTCATAGTCTTTGATTGTAAATTTGGGTTGTTGTGTTTGGTGTGGTAATCCCAGGAATACCACTAAGCTTTGTACTTTTTAACCATTCTACTTCCTCTTAACGAAATCTGTCACTGCAAATGTTTGCATTGTACCTCCCAATTCCACAAGTAACAAAAAAAAAAAAACATAATAATAGTAAACCCCCAAATCTTAGCAAGGACCGTGAGAGCTAGAAACTATCTTTAATCCACATGTTCTTTAGATCTCTCCTATATTTTCTGAAATAGTTAGCTAAAATGGAGAACATCGATCAGTGTGAGATGGGGTCCACAAAATGCACCTATCAGTTGGCCCTTCACCATTATTATTATTTTCGGTTACTAAACAATAATAAAAGTAAACCTAACACCCTCAGATACAAGGAAACTAACCAGTAATATGCAGCTGGTCCAATACAAGAAAAAGCTCCAAAGACACTTGTTCTGTACACTCTATACCAATTGATTTTGAACTCAGTCTTTTTTCCCAAAAGAAATGGACTCCTCATCTTTATCCTGAAATGGCAACAGAGTTTTGCTGAATAGATAGAAGAGACATTGAATATAGTTGGGATTATAGAAATTAAAGAAGTAAGATGTAAAGATACTTTAACACAGAACACTTACAAACACCACATACAAACTTTATTTTTGTCATGCCCAAAAAATTACATTGCAACCCCTAGCAGCGTCCCAGAAATCAAAGGACAACAATAATTCTGGCCACCAAATTAATCAAGTTTGCAACATCACGTAGGTACTTGACAGGAAGTAAACCGAGAGGGGGAAAGACGCGTTTGGGGCGGCGGCGGAATCGGTGTACCTGAGCCGAGTAGTGGGCGATGGCACCTGAGCCGAGTAGTGGGCGATGGGCTGGGCGCCGACGTCGCCGAGCCCCCAGAGGATAGCGGAGCGAGCCAGCAGCCCGCGATGCGGGGGCGAGCACATAGATCGCATCGCTTCCAATATCCGCTCCAACGCCATCGCTGCCTGTGGAGCAGAAGGGCGCCGCCGCTAGTCCTGTGGAACACGGGAACAGGAGCTATATGAAAACAAATTTTTAATCGATCTGATTTTGACCTGGGTGCCGTGCCACCTAGCGAACTGAAGTGTTTTTGGCCACTCCTGCACTATTATTGGCTCTGAATTTGATCTGACATCTGTCATTATTTACATCTTCAAACTATGAACTGAATTAATAATGCGCATTTTGCATCTGAAACGGCTCATATGACCAAAATTAACACATGCAGTCGGTTCAAAATTAAAATAAGGCGTTGTTTGGTTATCTACAAACTAAATTTTTGTCTTATTTAGTCCCTAAATTAACAAACAAGATGACTAATGATATTATTTTTAGTCTTATTTATTCAGTCCTTACCACACTGGAAGTGTATCATGTGCCAACCAAACAATCATGCAACCGTGCAAACTATCGACTTGGAAAGTAGATCCTCCATCCGAAGGCCACCAGCAAGATGCGCGCATTTTGCAATTTGACGCCTGCCAAACCTCATCTGCCCAGGTCGTTTTGCAGTAATCCCCGCCCACAATCATGTGTTCGTCCCTTCCCCAATCCCCACGGAATAGCGGTCTTTTTCGTGAAAAAAAAAAGACCGACGCCGCTAGTCGATTCTCCCCTGCCCACTTCGTTGAAGCGCCGCCGCCGGCGAGGGACGGCGCCCACCTCTCCACTTCGCAAGATGGCGACGCCGCCTCTAGGTCTGCGGCGACCGATCTTGGAGAAAGCTCTAAAAATTTCTCAAAAAACATAATATGTTTGCTTGCATCTGCCGGTTGCGTGCATGCCAGCAATTTTATTTTGATGAGGTAATTTGCCTTTGTATTTTCTTCCAGATTCTCAATTGGTGGATACGACACCGGGGCTAAAGCAATGGTGGCTACTGTTGAGGTTTACGAGCCAAGGATGCCGTCATGGATGATGGTTGAACCCATGAACTACACCAGAGGATACCATTCTTCAGCTGTGCTCGGTGGCTCAATATTCACCTTTGGTGGGGTGAAAGGTGAAGCAGATACAATCTTGGATGTGGTAAGTAGTTATGCCAATTGATAAATTTCTTACCATGCCATTTGACTGTGAATAACTCAAACTATAATAAGCTGGAACCAAGAATCATACATCCAAAACCAAATTTCAAAAAAAAAAACATCCAAAACCTTGTATTTAGCTTCCAGGGCTTGATAGTGAAGCAGTCACTGAACTGGTTTTTGTTAAAGGTCTGCCTACATCAAGTGGATATATTGTTTGTCATCATAACAGTCTCGGCATGAAAGTATACTGCATTTGAGATGAACACAGATTCTTGGGTCCTATTGTTTTGCTTTCCTGTCCCTATTACTTATACCATTTTGTTATCATGTCAGTGTCTAGTGCATTTTATTTGAACAGGTGAAAATGAATCATTTGGTTTCCTTAAGTACCCTGTTTTGGTTTTTTTTTTTTTTTTTTTTTCTGCATGCAATAACTGTCGATTACATTACTTTCAAAAAATAACTGTCGATTACACGTCGTGGCTAACCGTTGAGCATTGGTGTCATGGTGATTTGTCAGGTGGAACGCTACAAGGAAGGGTGTGGTTGGGTGACTACGGGGTTGAAGTCGATTGGCAAGAGATGCTACTGCTCAGCAATTGTTCTCTGAATGTAACTGCCTACAACAGTATTGACATGTCGAGAATTGTAACTTCTGAAAACCATTGAGTTGTTTGTGTTGACTGGGTCGGTGATGCAGCAACACCGGATGCGACAGAGTTGGTACTGAACTATTTTAGAACGGCACTAGATTGATGAATACCCAGTTGCACTGTGATGGTTATTTGACTCTGTATGTTGTGCTTTGCTCGTTTGGTTCCAGAGCTTGTCGATATTCCTAGTATAACTATTAGCCTACATACAGTTTATTACTGCATAATCGTGATAGAATGTAGAAGTGGAAATACAATCTGATACCCATCCACGCTCTGAAAACTTGCAGGCTTCTCAATCCTCATTCAGAACACACCTTCTTTAGTAAAAGCTGAAATTGCAAAGACGATTTCAGTTTCAGACTGACTAACCCAACAACCCTGTGGCCAGAGCAGCACTGCACGCACGAAACGTGTCTTCGGTCATCTCATCTTTTTCACTTGTCAGCCGATCTTCACGTACGCTGCCCGGCAGTTATGCAGGAGCACGTCTTGTGTGTGAGCATCTGCTGCTGCATGCATTTCTCATGAACAAAGCCGTTTGCCGACCCCATCAACCACTCCCACTCTCACCTTGGGCATAGGCATGTCTCTGTATATATATGAAGTGCAGTGGGCAACCTGCAGCAGGCAGCCATTCCAATTCCATGAACACATTGCATTGGTAAATTGTAGCCACCAGATCGATATGCATGGCATGGTCTCTGCTGCAGATCGAGCCTTTGCATGCCTGCCCAGGTAGCTCCTACGGTAAGATGCATGGAGAGTCTACAGCGACAGGTTTGCATTGTGCATGATATAAAGCAAATATACTGTTCTTGTATATATTTGTCACGCATCATCTTTACTAGTTTTGCTGGGTAATGTATTGGATCACACTTATCAGCTGAATAATCAAATAAATACCCGTTCAATTTGGGATTTTTTTACATGGTTTCCTTGTATTTCGAATTGAACAGGGTATTTATTTTTTGTTCAGCTCATAATTGTGATCAGACACATCACCCAGTTAAACTAAAGATAGATGATGCTTGATAAATATTGAACAATATATTTGCTTTATCCTGCCCAATAACGTAACCAGAGTGGTGTTTCCATCTGACAAGCAGCTTGGTTGATATGAAGTTACCTTGAGGTGTTCATAGTCTGCATCTTAATGTACCACGGTTGTATTGTAGCGACGATATTTATGAGCATCTGGTATGTGTCCTGCCGTCCAAAAAAAAAAAAAAAAAGTTCATCGGCACCACACTACTGTTGTTAGTTATCTCATTCTTGTAATATCACTAATGCCCAAGGTAATTGTGAATTTGTGACCGGGCAGTTATCTAAATTAGGTAAGGGGTTTTACATGGCGCGAGGTGGAGTATACATTGTGTTCCTAATCTGATGAGCTATTGGAAGATTGATATTTAATTTGCGCTAAGTAAATCACTTAGCCTATTTCGCCGCTGTGGATGATGAAGGTAATCCGGGGCAAGTCTCCCATGTGCTTGACATCAAGTTTCTTTGGCGCAAGGATGTGATGTTGGCCCTAGTGTAGATTCTAGAATGGGACTCCCTGATTGTTAATTATTTGCCTCTGTATATATGTTGAGTTGCTCTTTTGATTTCAGCTATTCACTAAAGCAGCTTGTCAAGGGTGATCACGAGTGTTGTCTAGAACGAACTTACAAACCTACTGAACAGCGAGATAAACGGAAACATGGATGCCATAATCCATTCAGTTTTTAGCCTGACACAGCAGGGACCAATCGATCGATCACAACTCCATTCAATAATGTTGACGCAGCAGACATCTACACACCTGTCGCACCTCCAAGTGCTGACTGGGCCTGTCGGCTCTCCAAAAGCCGGCAGGGCGCCAGCTAGGTCTCCTGTCGGCTGCTGGGTTGCCGAAAGTGCACCTGTCAGCCTCTCAAAAACATGCTATGTGTCAATTTTTTTATATAAAAAGCTTCTAGATTAGCAATTAATCATTGAAAAAATATTATTATGAAAAAAAATCGTTGTAGCTGTTAAATACAACTTGGACCGCCGGGATCTGGGTGAAAAATTCTGATATCAATATAGTTATATGCATTAAAATAATATATTCCATGAATTTTTGGTGTGCTAAATTACATGCATTAAATTGAATTTAAGAGTATGACGTCATTGGAAACAATTTCTATGCCAAATGAGAAGGAAAAAAATTAGCTTCATATATGAATTAGCAACTTAACAGTGTAGACAATTCAGTTTATTATTATGAACTAATCAACTGGCAATCTTCTACTGAATAATGCGATAAAAATATGCATGAATTTAGACAGATGCATCCGTTGTGACTTCCGGACTATATAGCCTGCGTGTTAATAGAGTATTGTACCGTTAAATTAAAGGGATATTGTACCAGTTAATTGCAGGATCCCCCCTTTTCTTTTGAGAAAAGTCAACACGAGGGAGGCAACGTTAGTCCATGGGCCTAAACTATTTGGGCCTCTCAGTGCCGTATTGGGTAGCAGACTCGTAAAATATTGGAGCGGAGCGATGACACGGCCCGTCAGAATAAGGACAGACCCTACCTACTTCCCATGTTCAAGCAATGCCGCCAAGCCCAGCGGCGACCTATTGTCGGACAAAGAACAGTATGCATGGAGAGTCTACAGCGACAGGTTTGCATTGTGCAGTATATAAAGCAAATATACTGTTCTTGTATATATTTGTCACGCATCATCTTTACTAGTTTTCCTGGGTAATGTATTGGATCACACTTATCAGCTGAATAATCAAATAAATACCCGTTCATGCAAAAACAACCTGCCACTCGGTTGTTGGCTCATGCAAAAACAACCGATGTCATGCAGAGCTCAGAATATATCGAGTGTGGAAACAAAAAACCAACACACTGCACGGTTTTCTAATCCTCTGATAAAAACTCCAACGACCAAACAACAAATCTGCACCCAGATTTTGATCTGACATTTAACTGGCATCTGCCATCATTTACGTGTGATGCAAAATGTGTTCAGATTGAGTCCAACTGCTCATATGACTGAAATTAACACAGTAGGTTCAAAATTGAAATGGAACTTAATTTAGACAATAAATAATGCTTGTGCCACAACCAGAGAGAGACTGATGATGGACTGCATTTTCACACAACCACAAAGACACGAAACTCATCATTATGCGCGTGGACTCAATCGCACACATCAGCATTTCAGCAATTCATCAAAGGTCGATTCTTTACAACGATCTGATGTTCAGTTAATTAGTTTTGCTGCCAACCCAAATCCCTAAATAGTTGCTGCAATAAGACTTGTCTTTTTTTTTTTCCCCTTTTCTTTGTGGATCAATCAGATCTTACAGATGTTCGATCAAACCTTACTCCTTCCCTCTTCCGGATCCGCTGCCTGCCTGCGTCATTCTTGTGCTGCTCAAGCTGAATCCTTGAGAGGTAACAGCTGCCTACCAGGGCAAACAAGCTAGCACAGTGAAGCTGGTATGGCACGGGGACGTAGCGCCAGTTTATGAATATCGTGGCTGGCAGCACAGCTCCGCCCAGCACCAGAGCATCAGATTTGAAACCCCTCTTCATGTCTTCCTTGGTAAGCGCCCTTCCTTGCCCCGCACTCATGAGCGGGAAGAACATGGCAAGATTTAGAGTTCCAAAGAGACCGTCCAAAGCTGTTGACATAACAACCTCAGCTGTAGGAGTGGAGCTCCGCAGCCTCTTAGTACTCCTACAATTGACAGGCCCTTGTTATTACAGTGATAAGAACAGAATGCAGACACTAGAATTTCCTAGTCCTAAAATTTTGGTTAATTTTGGTTGTTGTGTTTGGCGTGGTAATCTCAAGAACACTAACAACTCTACTTCCTCTTAATGAAATTTCTCACAACAAAGTTTGCATTGTCCCACCCAATTCCACCAGTAAAAAAAAAGTAAGAGTCCAAATCTCAGCAAGGGCCAAGGCCTGTGAGAGCTAGAAAACTATCTTTACATTTAATTTAATAATACGAATTCACATGTTTTCCAGATGTCTACGATTTTTTTATAATGGGTAGCTAAAATTGAAAACATCAGTGTGTGATGGGGTCTACAAAATACACCTATCACTTGACCCTTCACCTTTATTATTATTAAATACTTTCTGTTACTAAACAATAGCAAAAGTAAACATAACACCCTCAGATACAAGGAAACTAACTGGTAATATGCAGCTGGTCCAATACAAGACGAAGCTCCAAAGACACCTGCGATCCACACTCTAAGCCAATTGATTTTGAACTCCTTATCTTTTTTCCTGAAAGAAATGGACTCCTCATCTTTTTCCTGAAATGGAAACAGAATTTTGCTGAATAGATAAAAGAGACATTGAAGAATGAATATAGTTGGGATAATACAAGTTTAAACAAGGAAGTTAAATTATATTCCTTCCGTTTCAAATTATAGTTCACTTTGCTTTTTCTAGATACATTGATTTTGCTATGGACCTAGTTATACACTATGTCTAGATACATAGTAAAAGAAATAGATTTAGAGAAGCCAAAGTGAACTATAATTTGAAACGTAGGGAGTATAAATATACTTCAACACAGAACACTTGCAAACATGTACCCCCGCACCACACAAATTTATTTTTATCACGCCCAAAAAATTGCATTGAAACCCCTAGCAACGTCCTAGAAATCAAAGGGCAACAATAATTCTTGGCAATCAAAGTACTTAAATTAGAGTTCTGACTTCTGACCAATAATCGAACCCATATTATTACCAGATACTCTACCATCTACTACAGCTATGTAGAGAACCTCCAGGAGTTATCTCGACATGCAAACCTACCACCTCAGCAGTGACATCAAAGGTTTAGGTTTCAGAGGGGGTTTACTAATCCATCACTCCCTCTCCCATTACCCTAGAACCGAAAATACCGGGAGTATATGGGAGTAGAGAAAAAAAAAAATAGCGTTTGGGTGGCGGCGGATGGGAGTACCTGCTGGGTGGAGTAGTGGGTGACGGCCTGGGCGGCGATGTCGCCCAGCCCCCAGAGGATAGCGGAGCGAGCCATCAGCCCGCGATGCGGGGGCGAAAACATCTCTTTCAAATGCCGCCGAAACGCCATCTCTGCCTGCCTGCCTGTGGATCGGAAGGCTGCCGGAACAGAAGCGAGTACAAATATGAAAACACCTTTTTTCGAATCGATCTGATTTTCTCCTCGGTGACGCCGTACGTGTCTCTCGTCATATATATATAGGGGGGTTGCATAAGGTTATAGAGTCCCTGACAAGGACGTACTAGGATTGCTTCATCTACACGGTTTAGGTCTCTTCCATCTACAAAAACACGGTTTAATTGGGTCAGGTAAATTGGTGTCACAAGAATCGGCACCTACGAGGTTACCGTGTCCGGACTTGTTTGTTTTCTCTTTTTCCCTGCTTAATGAAATACGCGCAACGGCGCGGTCTCGAAAAAAAAAAAAAAAAGAATCGGCACCTGAACATGTATCTGTTGTACTCGCCTTCAGTGAGATCGAGGCCTGGACTGATGAAAGCCTGTGTACGTTGACACCAAAAACATGTCACTTAGTTTGATTGGCCAAGCATGAAAGAACACTGGTGTGGATGGACAGCCAGAGAGAGTGCATATGGTGGCCAATAAGTATCATTTTTCATTCAGTAGTATTCCAACTTTGAACTCAAAATTACATACAACTCATGAAACCATGACCAGAAACAAAAACATACTGAAAGATACTGAACTAGCAAATACTTTTTTAAAAAGAACCAGTAAACTAACCATAAATACTGCTGTACACTAGTATATGATACTAGCAAGTAGCAGCTACTCGGAACATACTAACAACTACTAGAGTCATTACACACAAATAAAACATACAGTTGAAAAACGAATTCAGGTGCAAAAAGCATGCACCAGTGGTGATAATGACAGCAGTTTTAAAGGGATCCATGGCTTAGCTAGAAGCGGTAGACCGGACTTGATATGCACGGTTAACCCGTTCATCTCGGTCATGTCCAACGACGGCGTCTGCGTCCCTTCACGGCTCCCCTCCCCGCCGGCGGCCTCCCAGTCAAAATTATACAGCAAGCTCGCCAGTGCCATCTCGGCGCTTGCCTCTGCGAACCCGATCCCGGGGCACATCCTCCTGCCGGCGCCGAACGGCAGCAGCTGGAAGTGTTGCCCCCTGAAGTCGATGGCAGCGGCGGCGCCGGCACCCAAGAACCTCTCAGGAACGAACTCCTCGGCACGTTCCCACGTCGCGGGATCCCGGCCGATGGCCCAGGCGTTGATCAACACGCGCGTGCGCGCCGGGACGTGGTACCCCAGGATCTCGGCGTCCGCCGGCGGCTCCCGGGGCACCAGCAGCGGCACCGGAGTGTGCAGACGGAGCGTCTCCTTCACCACGGCTTTGAGGTAGTCCAGCTGCGCAACGTGGTCCTCGTTGACGCCGGTGGAGCCGCCCGCCGCTGCGCGGACCTCGTCTTGGGCTCTCCGCATGGCGTGCGGGTGGGTGACGAGCTCCGCCATGGCCCATTCCATCACCGTGCTTGTCGTGTCCGTGCCTGCCGCGAACATGTCCTGCCAAGTGATGACGACGACCGTGCATGGCATGATACACGAAAAAAAAAAAAAAAAGATTTGATATAAAACTGAATCCTGTATGAGCAACCACGAATAATTTATGGATTAATTCATGCATATATATTTACCAAGATGATGGCCTTGATTTCGTTGGTCTCCAGTTGGATGCCGTGCTCTTTGTCGTTCTTGTGGACGTCCAGCAACACGTCCACCAAGTCCCTGCGATCGTCGTCGTTATCCCCGCCACGAGGCCTCCGGCGGTGGTCATCAATCACCTTGTCGAGTAGCACGTCGAGCGCCTCGAACGTCCGCCTGATCTTCCCTTCCAGCCCGGTTATGGCGTCCACCCAGCCCAGCCACGGCAGGAGCTCCCCGACCGGTGGCGTTCCGATGAGCTTCTGGAAGTCGGTGAACACCTTCCTCTGCCGACGGCCGGAGTCAAACTCGTCGAACAGCCAGCGCGCGCTCTCGTCGCCGAACGCGGCGCGCGACACGACGGTGTTGGCGTACTCAGTGAGGAGCTCGCTGAGGTCGATGGCGGCGCCGCGGACGCTGGCCCGGGTGGCGACGCGGGCGACCAGCTCAGCAGCCTCCTGCTCCCGGACGCGGCGGAAGGACCCGACGCGGCGCGCGCTGAGGAGGTGCACGACGCACACGCGGCGCGCCTGGCGCCAGTACTCGCCGTAGGGTGCGAACGCGACGTCGCGGCCGTAGAGGAGGCGCTCCGCCATGGAGACCCGGGGCCGGCTCGCGAACGCCAGGTCGCGCGCCCGCATCACCTCGTCGGCAGCGGCCGCGGAGGACACGACCACGGTAGGCACGCGGCCCAGGCGGAGCAACAGCACCGGGCCGTGCGCGCGCGCCAGGGACGCCAGCGCGCGGTGCGGCAGCGCGCCCAGGAGGTGGAGGTGGCCCAGCAGCGGGAGGCCCCATGGCGACGGCGGCAGCCTCCGCTCGTCGTGGCGGCGTGACGTGGGAGCAGCAGCACTGGCGAGCTTCTTTCTGCCGCCGGAGACGATGACGAGGAGGAGGTAGGCGAGCGGCGCGGCGACGAGGACCGTGAGCAGGAGGGTGACGGGTGCAACTTGGTATTCTACAGCCATGTTTGATCTGTCCGAATGTGCATCGATTCAACATCGAAAATGCCTCCTTCCCATTTTGTACAGGCATGGAGCCTTTTTGTAACTGGGCCCACTGCTTATCCACGGTTGCCATTTGTTTTTACACAAGCATATATTATTAATTATCAAATTTTGAAAGTGGTTGCTCGCCGCGCCTGCAGAAGCAAAATACTGCTAAAACCCTTACAAAAGGAACGGTAACAAAGTTCAGTGCTTCACTGAGAGGGCACGGTTGATCATGAGAAACATATGAACACCTTGGAGCATAATTTACAGATTGGACAACAGGGGCTGCATAGGCTGAGCCTAGCCTAAGAATCAAATGTGGATCAAAATTTATACTAGTACTAGGTACTACTGTGCTATAGGATTTAAAGCTCCTTTGCCTGAAATGTTAAAAACCTCCAAATCGTAGTTTTGGGAAAAAAAAAAACCTCCTGATCACTATAGGGTTTTTTTTCGCTCAAGCATTGTGCATCTTTGTATTAGGAAGGTAGAAATGTCTTTAAAAAAGTATATAAGAGGGGTTGTTTCCCAGCCCAACCAATACCTCTACTAGATTTTAGCCATAGCTTTTCACTATATGCTATTGTACCCATTTTGTCCCTCTAACTTATCGGTTTCCTTAGGCCTCGTTCGGTTGTCTAGAATTCAATCCGACGCTGATTCCTTCCGGCCCAGAAGGAGTGAATCCATCTTGGTCAACTACTACCATACACCGAACTATTTCTCGTCCGCCCACACAAGGAATGAAACCTGAGGGTGCCAGTGAGGATCGTAACCAGGCCGGGAAGGGGGAATTGAGGCCAAATCGGGCCCGTTTCCAATCTGGGCCGCGAAAAACGAACGACGCTTCCAGGACGGACCAGATTTGAAAACGGGCCATCTCATTCCCATCGGAACACAGGCCGTTCCTGCTCGAACCGAACGAGCCCTTAATGTAACCTATAATATGATTTCTCCTTTTGGAATCTCCTCGTGATAGTTAACTTTTCAATTCATAAATTATACAATGTGGTAATGGCCATCGTAACCTGCGTTAATAAATGAAATTTGCTTGACATCGTTAACTGCGTTATATGTTTTTTTTCTGTCGCGCTGTTCCTGACGGTTTTTGGCCTTTTCCCGTCGGTAATTGGCCGTTTGAAAATCTCCGACGTGGTGCCGTGTCATGCCGTGCGTCAGCAGCCATGCGCGCTAAGATTTGCACGAGTCCCGATTGGACACAAACTCTGGTAGTCGATCGTGATCGTGTTGTGTGGCGGCCCAACATGTTAGCTCACTGATGCTCTGCTGCACCACTTGACATCAAACTTAATTCATTCATTCATTAACCCGGTATCTTCTCTAATCTAACGACTCACGTTAGCAATGCGGTAACCGTGTCGTACAAGACTTCTCAACCATAATCTCCTGTACACTGTCACGTAGTACATCCTGTTACGAGGTCCCGGTTCTGCTGTGGCTGCTGCAGATTGTTTCAAGAACCGGGACCTCGTGATTTCAAGGAGTCCAGATCTTTCTTTGAAATCGTTTAACGTTCCTAGCCTTCCATAACTACCACATGGTAATAAGTATTTTTGTTCAGTAAAGAGTAAAGGGTGGCAGCTGAAATGAAAGCTTGAAGAATCAATTGTACCCGGCTGAGCATCTTGTGTGGTTCACAGCAATGCTTTTGCTTGCCCAAAGCATTTGTCCCCAATCTTTCGTCGCATTTGAAGCCAATATTACAATATTGACATATGAATAGTAGTAACTACTTCGATACTTATATTTTCATTTTTTTTGACGCACATGAGACTTTGATTTTGACCTCTATATGGGTGCCGTGTCTGTCACAATATAGCAAGGGGGATTGCAAAAGAGTGTATAAAGTCCCTAGATTGCTTCGCCTACCAGAAGAATCGGATGGAGGGAGGAGCCATGGAATTTGGTCAGCAAAGGTGACAATTACTACTGGCAGGGCTGCTAAACCACGCCGGCCGGCCGAAGCAAGCGGTAACGCTATCGTCAATCCCAGTCCACATCTCCATCAAAAAGATGGTGGGCGGAGCTCCTGGCGCACCGTGTGCGCGACACCGTCATTGTCATGGAATCAGTGACCTGCTGCCGATCCATAGGCGTTGCGTGTTGCCTGGCTCACGTGTTGCTTGGCGGCGTCTACTGTCGTGAGTTGTGTGGTTCAGGATGCTCTCCCCAATTCATGCCCTCCTACCTGCACCTGCACAACATCTGCACGTCTGCACTACTGCCTGTCTCCGTACCAAAGCAAAATAACTGGACCAGAGCCAGCATAGGAATTCAGCAAAGTTTTCCCTCCACGTCATCCAGAGGTTCAAAAGGATTCTCTACCACGGCAGTGATGTTGGTAAATAATAGGGTAACGTGATGTCGTTCCAGGCTCACGGCTTCGTGTTAAATAGGCTAGGAAAAGCCCCTAGCAAAACATGTACATCATCTTGTCTTATAAGCAAAAAAAAAAAAGATTTACAAGATCACAATGGATCTATTCTATGACTTAAACAGCAATATATCTATCTATACCACATGTTACAAACATTCCATAACACGAAGCCTGGCCTTGCATCTTTTTTAACACTCTCTCTCAATCACAACGTTTACGTAAGGTTGAGATTGGTTCTAAACACTTTCAACTTATGAACTAGCAATGCCTTGGTGAAGCCGTCCCACGCAATCCGATCATTAGTACTGATGAATTGGATCTTGAGTTGCTTGGCTGCCACCTGTTCTGTCACAAAATGATAGTCAATCTCGATATGCTTAGTTCTAGCATGAAAAACTAGATTTGGTCTTGACAAATAAGTAGCTCCTAAGTTATCACACCATAACTGTGAAGCCATTGGATGAGGAACACCGAGTTCATCGAGCAACTTTCTTACCCACATAACCTCTCGGTAGCATTTGCCATTGACTTGTATTCAACTTCTGTGCTTGAACGGGACATAGTAGCGTGTTTTCTTGCACACCATGAGATCAAATTTGCTCCTAGATAAACAACAAACCCAATCGGTGGACCGTCTGTCATCCCGGGCAGCCCGCCCAATCAGCGTCAGAGAAGGCACTAACCATAGTTGTCTTGGATTTACCAATGCGCAAACCCTAGGCTTAGTGTTCCTTTCACAAACCTCGGGATACGCTTTGACAGCTTCCCAATGCACTATAGTTGGAGAGTGTAAAAAATGACACACCTTATTAATCAAAAAAGAAAGATCTCAGGCGGGTTAATGTCAAATATTGTAGAGCACCAACTATGCTTCGTATCTCACGAGTCTTCGATCCCAACGGGTGTCCACCGGTGATGGACAACTTTTGGACACGGTCGAGGTGTAGTCACTGAATTACACTTGCTCATATTTACTCTTTGTAGCGGATCAATTGCATACCTTTCTTGAGTAAGAAGAAGTTCATCATGACCTCTCTTTACCTCAATGCCTAGAAAGTAGTGCAACACACTAAGATCTTTGATTGCAAAGTCTTTCTCAAGATCACGAAGCAAGGAAGACATCGCCTCCTCGTGAAGAACCCGACAACTATTATGTCATCCACATAAACTAACATATAGATAATATACTTGTCGGACTCGTAGAAGAACAAGGATGTATCGGCCTTTGATGGTACACATCCAAGCCTCTGCAGTTTCGACTCGACGTGCATGCCACACATGAGGTGCTTGCTTGAGCCCATATCTCCTCGCCCGGTTTTGACAATCTGTCAACCGGGGAAGTTGTTTGCGCCACTTGCGCATGTAATTCTATACTTCTTTTTTATTAAGATATGCCGGGCTTGCCTGCTGCGTTAAAAAAAATTGTAAGTTGTCTCAATAACTTTTCTACTTGATTTTACTTGATTTTATTTTATATGGATAGTGTATTATATTTAAGTATAACAAAATTTATGTATCTAGAAAAATGAAAATGTCTTATGATTTGAAAAGGTGGGAGTAAACTATGAAAATGTCTTATGATTTGAAAAGATGGGAGTAAACTTTTATAATGTGTGTCTAATAACAAATTTATAGAAAAAAATATACACACAATTTGGAAAAAGATGGGGTAGCAAACTGAAAACATATCCATCTCGAGACCAACCGTCCTCGTTCCTGTCTCCTTCCTCGCGTTCCTCCGTTCAGCTAGCCGCCGCCGCCGCCGCTGCATCCGTCACCTTCACACAGCTTGCGCTCGCTCCCTCTCTCTCCCTCTCTGTCTGCGACGACAGGGTGGTCTACCGCTGCCGCCGCCCTACGCCCGGTGCCTCGGTCCTCGACGATCTCTTCTCCGGCGAAGAGCGCCCACCAGGTCCCATTACTAGATCCGCCCCTGATGCAGGCCGCAAGGAGGCTAGCGACTTGGAGCCTCCAACGGCGCCTACTCCTTCCCTCTCAGGCTCAGGCCCCAAGCATCCCGACGGCGGCAGCCTTCCTCCACTCCCACGCCACCAGCTTCGGTACACATTGCTCGTATCAATTGTTCCTTCCCGCTTATATTATATAGATAGATCCTAAAATCTCGTAGTTTTTCAGGGTATAAGCAGGTGCGCGAAGAGGAAAAGAGCAAATTGGTTGGCAACGTTTTCAGCAGCGTGGCTTCCAGCTATGACCTCATGAACGATCTCATGAGCGTCGGCCTGCATAGGCTGTGGAAGGACAGGTTTTGCTGCTGCTTAACCTTTCCGTTTCTTTTATTCTTCACAATCCAACCAACTCCCTTTATCACTCAAACTCTGTTTATTTTCTTTCAGGCTTATTTCCAAGCTGAATCCCTTTCCGGGGATGAAGCATCTCGATGTGGCTGGTGGAACAGGTAATGCACATCCATCCCCTTCCCTCATTGCTTTCAGCTGCACGATGGAAGTAACAGATACAAACTTTACCAGTAACATAAAAATTGTTAATTCCATGTTAATAATCTTTCATTTAGTCCATCTATATTATTAGTCAGTAATATTGGTAGTTAGTCCTTCGGCGAGGCCAGCATTATTTTCTTACAGATGTTAATCAGAGCTACCATGGTCCTTTCAGTTCCTACCATGTGTCTTGTTTATGCTTCTTGTTTTCTGCTCTGTTGAAAGGTTATATTGCCAGGAGTTGTTACTGGCAGAAATTTGTAGTAGGAAAAAAATTCAATGACTGATGATGCCATTTTTATGACTTCAGGTGATGTTGCTTTTCGTGTACTGGAAAGAATTAAGAGTGTGGGTCACAGAGCTATGCAGGGTACTCTTACTGAAACCGAAGAAGAAACCCACATTTATGTCTGTGACATTAATCCAAATATGCTAAATGTTGGGAAGAAGCGTGCTGCAGAAAGAGGTCTCAAGCATCAACGTTGTATATATTTTGTCGTCTCTACCTCAAGTGTGGGTTATGTTGTTCAACAGTTGAATTTTTATTTTCAGGGTATAGCGAAGAACATTGTCTTAGCTGGATACAAGGAGATGCAGAAGCTCTGAGTTTTGAGGATGGATCTATGGATGGTTACACTATCGCATTTGGGATCAGAAATGTGACACACATTGAGAAAGCTCTATCAGAAGCTTACAGGTTGGCTAATTTAGAAACCTAGCAACTATTATTGTTCATGTTTCAAGTATGTCCTGAGCTGGATGTCCCTACTGTTTCAACTTCAATATTTGCTTTATTCTTCATGAGCATCCTTGGATTCAGTTTTTCGTCGTCATGTACAGTATCATGGATTAAGCTTTTCATGTTCTACCAAGTTTGCTTAGTTGATGGATCTGAAATTTCAATACTGTTACATCAATTGGCACATTTCAATTCTTTTTGCTAGTTGATGGTCCGAAAATCTTATTGCTGCCACATCAATTGTCTTGTTTCAGGGTTCTAAAGCGAGGGGGCAGGTTCCTATGCTTGGAGTTGAGCCATGTGGATGTCCCTGTTTTTAAAGAGATGTAGGTTTCGTCAATCATGCCTTTAATATTCTTCTTCAATCTTCATGCAAGATACAAAAGATAAAGTTAAACAACAAAAGATATGGGCTATAATGTTTTCATCTATCTCACAGTTAATTTCCAAAAAGTTGCAATCCGTGCCAACCAAGTTGACAAATTGCCACCTGCCTATGCTAAACATTGTTCAAGGGCTTCCGAAACTGATCGTTTTTTTCCTGTCTATATTAATGTCAATGGAAAAGGGTTGCTTTGATGTAGTTCTTTTGTTCCTTGAAAAAAAAATGCTAATGTTGCCCTTGCCTAGGGCCCTGTATGAACAGTGTGAGCTTTTCTTTTCTTTCATCGGCAGTGGAAGAAAGTAGAACAAGTGTTATGTCCTGCAATATATTTTTTTTTGTTCTCTTTCAAATTTGCTGCCTTTTTTGTTCAGCTATGATGTTTACTCATTTTCTGTGATTCCGACTGTTGGAGAGCTGGTTGCTGGTGATCGCCAATCGTATCAGTACTTGGTTGAGAGCATTCGTCGGTTTCCAAATCAGGTAAGGGTGCTGTGAATTAGCACTTTTGTTTGTTATCGAGAAACATGAACATATGATTACATTCTTTTTGTCATTTTTCTACTCGGACCATCTTTTGGTTTATTCAAGATTAATTAGTACCTTGCAAAACAGGTATAGTGTTTTTGCTGGGATAGATGTTAAGCTAGAAGATGAGTGATTGACTACATGCTGACCAGACTTGTACCTTTGCAGGAAAAGTTTGCTCAGATGATTCAGGAAGCCGGATTCCAGAGGGTGGAATATGAGAACCTCGTGGGTGGTGTAGTTGCCATTCATTCTGGGCTGAAACTGTAAGCTGAATCATGCGGCGTGTAATATGCATTTTGTCAAAGTGTAATGAACGATAGCTAGATGCAGCCCCACTTCGTTCTCTAAATAAATTCTATGATAAGTAGTAGTTGTTTATATTTTTTTTCAAAGTTGGCCTTCAATTACAACACATGAAGATCGGAATCCTTCGCTAGCCACATTATGTAATCCTTCATTTCAAATTATAGTTCACTTTGGGAGCTCTGGTGTTCTTCGTACTCTCCAATTCATCATCATCCTTGTTATTATAAATCTATAATGGGATACCAAGATACTTGCTATTTAATCCAGATCATATATTGATTTCATGGTGGTACCTGTCCTTAGATGAGTCATCAAAATATATACTCTAATAATCAAATGTGGAGTACCACACATAAGTATGATTTCATTGAATGATCAAATGTGGTTCCATTTAACCACCAACCATTACCCATGAAAAATAAGGAATTGTATTGTCAAGATGCAGATAGCTCACATAAGAACAATATCAATAAATATGTTGCCAAAAAAGATATATGGTCCCTTGAATTACAACATGGTGGAAAATAAACATCACATATCTAATCGCACCCTTATCCAAATAGTTAATTGTATTGGATTTCAGTGACTTTGAGCACGGGAAGATTCAGGACCCTGTTCACTTGAACCTATCTTTATCACCCATGGTATTAGTGTTTTTCTTTTTTTCTCTCACAAACACAACATCAATCGACTTATCAACCTTAAAAAACCATCAGGTGAACAGCCTGAGGGGTGTCCTCTCCTAAGTATAATAACATTTTAAAAAATTATATGTTATATAAAAATATTTGTATAACAATATATGGCATATATTCTAACTTTTCATATTTTTTAAAATATTCAAGATATTATATGTCATCTCTTCTGTTTTCCAACGGGTTTCTTAAGGCATTATTTAAAATATTAAATATCTTCTATTGTTCTCACAAAGGTTTTAACTTGCTTGGGCTTTTCCTTTCAATGAGGCAATACCTATATGCTCATTTTCTTTCTAAAACCATTAGGTTTTTCGAGATCTCAAATTTAAGATTACCTTTCATTGTATTTTCTTTAATGATCAATCATGTCTCTGCAAATAACGGAAAGATTTCGTTCATAATGTGGTGGTGATAGTGAGTCGCTTGATGATTGGTCTGTGTGGTGTAACTCAATCATAAAAAGATCATAAAGAGGTGTGGATGACATCCTCTTGAGGATCGTGTCGGTTTAGGCAAAAGTGAGTCAGTGTAACTCATCAATCATAAAAGACACTTAGTTTAGCTAGATTGGCAGTCCGGGCCCTCACAAAACTCATAGGCAACCCCAGGACGTATAGGTCCAAAAAACACCACCTCCAAGCTATTTCATGAGCAAGTATAATAAAGTTTTATGGAATTTATTGAAATTTTATTGTAATCGAGTGTTTGCTCTACCCATATCACACCGAATTAGGGATGGTAATGGGTCTATACCTAGTTGGTATCATCCACCCCTACTTATATACGTATAATGTAAAAGAAAAATATTTTTTTAGCAACAACCAATCCATTGCAGTATTGGTTTTAGCAACTAACGTTCTAAAGACAATCTTTAGCAACCGCCTATTCAACGTTAATTATCAACTTTAGCAATTGACATCCGTTGTTGGTTAAGGGTTGTGGTTAGTGTACCCATCGAAACTCATGCCCATGTGCAAGGGTGGATCTAGGATAAGCTCCTCGGGAAGGCTAAATAATGAAGATTAAGGCGAAAGTTAAGAAGTTAATGTTAATTTAGAGGCTAATAACCAATATTTTACATGTATTTAAGCTTGCTAGGGGCTGTAGCGCGGGTAGCCCACCCGCTAGATCCGCCCCTGCCCATATGCGGGTCTATTTTGTACTAATACCCATGTTCATGCAAGTACCTGGGTACTCACGGAGGATAAAAAAAGGTACTCATGGATTGCCCATGTTTTTTTTAATGAAAGATTGCCCATGCTTGAGAAAATAAAACATAACACAAACATTGTATTATTACTATATGAGAAAATAATAGAACAAATATGTAACAAATGTAATATAAAACGATATATGTGACGTCAATTCTTCTATGCCACTAGGTGTGCTAATTGGACCATGTTTAATTTGGAGCACGTGAGGTTGAAAGGTGGCTTTGGATTATAGCTGCATAATATATCGGGTATATGCATGCCCCATTGGTTTAGGGCAGTCCCAACGGCCTTAAATGCGTCGTTTCCATAAGCATTGAAGAAGGCTCCACGTAGACGAAAACACGACATGGCAGCGGTTAATGAAGAGAGAGAGGGATTGTCGTAGAAATCGTTTCGACGACAAGAAATGGCGTCGACTCTTGAACCGAGGGATTGTCGTAGAAATCGTTTTCGACGACAAGAAATGGCGTCGACTCTTGAACCGAGGCAGGAAGAAACGACGATTTTTCGCGTTGGGAGGAAACGAGTGACGTCCATGGCATTAACTCGCGCTCGCGGACGCGAGAGATAGAAAGGATAAGGAGAGAGAAAACGATAGAGGGATGACAGATGAAGAGCACATTAATTGCTAATCGAAACCATGCGTTGGAAAGTAAGGGCACTCACGCGGCGCGGACTCTACCCATAGAGTCCATGATCTTGGATATCGTAACAAGACTATAGTTCTTTCCAATGCAGTTTTGTTTGTATAGAGTCTAAATAAAAATCAACCACTCAATTTCTCTCCTATATCGGAATCCTCTGCGGACTATCATAGCTAAGATTAGCCAATAGCTAAGTATAGAAAGTGATGTGGATGTCGCATGTGCAAGCGCTGTGGACGGCGCGTGTCGCATGGGATCCATGAAGCTGGACCGGTGGCCTCGTTTTGTGCGTAGACGTCGAGTCTAACTTAGACGTCGTTTCTTCGTTTCAGCCTCTCTTTCCTCATTAAATTGTTTGCCACATCAGCAAAATACTTACGTGGCAGTACCATTAATAGGGATAGACTCTATGGTGAAGTCTGCACTGTGAGTGCTCTAAGAGTTTCGACAGTGACGTTTTTTGTGTTGGACTTAGGTGCCGTGTGTCTTGCATAGGGACTGCCCTTATGAGTCCCGTAGAGCATAACCATAGTCATACAACGAACCCAATAAAAATAGATTTTTTGCTTATTTAACATACCCATAGGCCCGGGTAAATAAATTAGCCCATATATTAGAGAGACTAGCAAAAGTGCCCGTACGTTGCGACGGGTGATTCGCAATCAGTACCACTAATTCAAATTTCAGCGTATATTAGGTCGGGACCGGGTGGTTCATGCGAACTGAGTGCACACCAAAGGCAGAGAGATCATTGACAAGTGGGTCCGCAGGAAGTGTGTGTCGCTCGGCCCTTGGCCATGTCGACGTGACTGCGGGCCCACCGACTTAGGCCTTGGATCCCATCGCAACGCGTAGTCAGCAACGGTGGCGTCAAGATCTCTACGGGCCCACACACTCGGGCCTTGGATCCCATCGCAAGGTAGTCGGCAGCCGGTAGCGTCAAGATCTTTGCGGCCTCGGGCAGCGGCTCCAGTGTCGGTCTCAATCAAAATCACAATGGCCTTGATTCGGTTCTTATTTGTGTTTGAATTCGAATCCGACGATATCCATTCGTATCTGATCCGTTTTCATCCCTATTGAAGATACACTCATATATGGGTCTTAAACGCTGGCTCAAGCACATGCACCTCTCCTCTCAACTCTGATAGGTGAGATTGGACGACATATTTAGTCGGCTTTTTCGTAGCTATTGAAACAATATGGTACTATTAGTAACCAACGTGCACAATGATAGGCTACCTGACGTTGGAGAGGGAGGAGAGATAAAAAGCTATTGGGTTTCAGGTCACGGTAAACATCCCTCCACGTGAATATCTGATCGGTTGCCATCCGCCCATCCCTAATTTTAAGAAAGAAATCCTGGAGTTGTTGGCGCCATAGCAGTTAGCACGCACACCACGATCGAAGCAGATCCATATACTTCTAGTTTCCACTTTCCTCGCCTCTGACTGTTGAGATGGCGGCGTCGGGGCCGGCGATCGGCATCGATCTGGGGACGACCTACTCGTGCGTGGCGATTTGGCAGCACGGCCGCGGCGAGGTCATCGCCAACGACCAGGGCAACCGCCTCACGCCGTCCTGCGTGGCCTTCACCAACGCCGAGGGGCTCGTCGGCGAGGCAGCGGTGTACCAGGCCGCTTTGAACCCCACCAACACCATCTTTGGTGAGAACACGAGCTTCGCTTACTAGCTTATGTGACTTGTTTGTTTTCTTCTATCCTCAAAGCGTTCTGATTTGCGTCACAGATCTATCAACTGTGGGTCTGGTGTGCCTACGTAGCTAGATTGAGTGCAATACCATGCTCAGTTGTCATGCATACCCAAAAAGTAAACCAAAAAAAGTGATACGATTATCTGTCACATCGAATCTTTTGACACATATTTGGAGCATTAAATGTAGGTAAAAAAACTAATTGCATAGTTTGGCTGAAAAGTGCGAGACAAATCTTTCGAGCCTAGTTAGTCCATAATTGGACAATAATTACCAAATACAAACGAAAAATGCTACGGATAGACCAACCCAAAATATATCACCAACTAAACACTCCCAAAGTTTTCCCCTCCATCATCTCAGGCCTGTTTAGTTAAAAGGAGAATGCAGAATACAAAACATTTAGAAATTTGAAAACATAGAAAGCCAAATATTTCTGGGGTCTAGTTCAATGCCAGGCCACACCAAAGTTGGGTGGGTGAGGGCGGTTTATTTTGCCTCTTTTAGCCTCAAGGGCCCAAATTCAAAATGCCAAAAGTCTAATTATTGGTATAATTTCACCATGGTGTTTAGTTCCATTTTGCAAAATGATCATAAAACACCTTTTTTTTTGGGAAAATTGGGGAACTACATGTTTATTATTCAACAACAAGCGTGCAGGGTTTAAAATTTCAGCGAGAATTTGGCGAATTTTGGCGAAATTCAATAATTTCTTGGTTGTGGCTACAAGAAAACTCTAAAAATTTGTAATACACTATCTGCTATATAATATATAAATCTAAACTTATATTTTTCTATTGTTTATAATATAATATATTCTTCTATTCAATAGATGTGTAGTCATAAATCACATGAGTATGTACCAATATTTGTTTAGATCTAAAACATTTTTAGAAAAAAAACATACTCTATTTTTTAATTTCTAAACAAATCAACGAAATTTTTGGACAAATTTTGCAAAATGTAGTAATTGCGGTGGTGGCGAAATGTTTGCATTACGAAATTAAGGGCTTGTTTGATTCATAGCCTCATCCTACCCCCGCCACACTTTGGCGTTGGTGGCGACGCCACAGATCATCGGTCGATTGGCCGCCACACTGCCACACCAGCCACCGCTAAAAGACAAGCTAATAATAGCAAAACGACAGGGACTTGTAGTGTGTGGTAGCCTAACTTTAAGGAGCAACCAAACAACAGCCGGGGGAGGTGTGGCAACCGAACTTTACTGCGTGGCAAACAAACGGCGGCAACCAAACAACCCCTAATCACCTTGGGCAATAGCTCGTTCATATCCAGACTTGCCTCTTAAATTTCTCTACCTGCATGTTTGTTTCTAGCAATATATGACTTCTTTGCAGCGACTTGTAATCAGTAATCACTACTCCCTCCATCCCAAATTGTAAGTCATTCCGAGAATTTTGGAGAGTCAAAAATATCTTAAATTTAACCAAATTTATTTGGTAAGATAATAACATTTATAATGTCAACTAAGTATCATTGGATTCTTCGTTAATTACATGTTCTTAGTATATGTATTAGATTTCACAAATCTTTATATTTATAATTTTGGTCAAATTTGAAATGCTTTGACTCTCCAAGATTTTTGAAATGACTTACGATTTGAAATGGGGAGTATATATTACTAGAAAATTCCTCATGATCACACCTTACTTTGAAAACTCACTGAATTCTTGCATGCAAAGTGGAGCAAGCATATTCCAAGAATAAATATGACAATTGAGATAATTAATGTAACCTTCATGGACGATAACATATAAAAATAATAATCTGAGGTCTCGGCATTATTTGTTTTGAACTGGAGTTTGATGCTAGTGCAAAGTGGAGCAAAGCATATTCCAAGAATAAATATGACAATTGAGATAATTAATGTAACCTTCATGGACGATAACATATAAAAAAAAAAATAATCTGAGGTCTCGGCATTATTTGTTTTGAACTGGAGTTTGATGCTAGTGAGTCGTTAGAGGGAACGAGGTTTGGTGAAGATATATTCATAGTAAAAATCAAGAAAATTAAAGTGCATAGGACCAAACCTAATATCTAGTGTGTAGCAAATCAAACCTTTATTTTTTTTTTTTTAGATGCACCATAAATTACCGCTACTGCTATATGCTACTTACAACACTACATTTTCACAGAAGTGAAGCGATTGATCGGCCGCCGATTCCGCGATGAATCTGTGCAAGCAGATGCCAAGTTGTGGCCTTTCAAAGTCATCGCGGGCCGTGACGAACGGCCAATGATCGTGGTGCAGCATAAAGGCGAGCAGAAGCACTACATGCCTGAGGAGATTTCGTCCATGGTGCTCGCTAAGATGAGAGACACAGCCGAGGTATATCTCGGCAAAACAATCAAGAACGCTGTCATCACCGTGCCTGTCTATTTCAACAACTCCCAGCGCCAGGCTACCATTGACGCCGGTGCCATCGCCGGTCTAAACGTCATGCGCATCATCAATGAGCCCTCCGCCGCCGCCCTCGCATATGGTCTTGAGAAGATGCCAGCCAGCAACAAAACAAGGACGGTGCTCGTCTTTGATCTTGGTGGTGGTACCTTGGATGTTTCCCTCCTCAACATTGTTCGAGGAACCAAAAAGGGTAAGGGGCTCTTTTGAGGTGATGGCCGTCGCCGGTGACACTCACCTTGGCGGGGCTGATTTTGACAACGAGATGGTGAAATACTCTCTCGAGGAGTTCACACGCAAACACGGCAAGATAGCAACCGGAAGGCTCTCCGGCGGCTGAGGACTGCCTGTGAGAGAGCAAAGCGGATCTTGTCTTCCACTGCACAGACCACCATTGAGGTCGACTCGCTCCACGACGGCATTGACTTCAGCGTCAAAATCTCCAGGTCTCGATTCGAGGAGCTCAACAAGGGTCTGGTATTAAAATTTACATACCTGCATCAGGGAAAGGGACGAGACGCGCGCTCCCAACCCCTAGCGGGCCTGGCGGCCCGACCGGCTGAACGCCGCCGCCGGCGGCCAGCCCCTCCACCCCGTCCATCCCTCCCCCTCCCCACCCTCTTCCCCGCCTCCCTCGCTTCCCACTCCTCGTAAGCCCTGCGTCGGCGCGTCCGCACCGCCGTCCCAGCAGGACCGTCGGCGTTGCCGATTCCGCCCACCGGCCCGATGGGGCCGTGGCGGCGAGATCCTAGGCCATGGAACCGGGGCGCCTTCGCCCGGATCCGCGCCCGGGTCCCCTGCTGGCTCTGCTTTCATGAAAGTGTAACACCCCTGGTGTTACTCAACTAAAATATTGTCATGTCATCATGATTATCATAAAGCATGCATAAATAGAAAATTTGAAATGCATTGAATTAAAATTGAGTTTATATTTGAGAGGATGTTTGTGCTTAAGAAAATTTAGAGTGATTTAATTTTAATTTATGTTTTAATCCTAAGTGTGTTGTTGGAATGATGGTTGGATAGTATAGGTTGGGAATCTGAAATTGGATCAAATTCAAATTTGAATTGAACTCCGAAAACCCTAAATTCCATTCTTTCTTTTACCCCCTTTTCTTTTATTCAAAATTTATAAAGAATTTGGGTATGGTTATTAAAGCAAATTTGTAGAGTTTTCAAAGTTGAACAAAGTTAGTATTTTGAGTTTTCAAAGTTTAGTTCAAAAATTTAGAGTAATTTTGAAAATACCAAAATTAGGGTTTTGTCCCCTTTTGATTTAAAAATCATAATTCAAAATCTAAGCAAAATTTGCAAAAAACTTCCAAAAGCTAGTTTGTAGATCTTGTTGAGATGAACAGAAGTCATGTACAAAGTTTTTCAAGTTGTTACATGATTTTAAAAAGTAATTTTGAATTCAAAATTCAAAATTTTGAACTGCATTTCAAAAAGTCATATTTCTAGGCTGAATTTGAAAATTTTCCAATTATAAAAAATTGTAGATCTTGAAAAATTAGGCTAAGTCACTTTTGGAATTTTTCAAGTTCAATTCAAATTTGAGGAGAATTTGATGAAATTCAGAAAATTAGGGTTGAGAGAGCTACGGTGAAGCGAGGGATTACCACTGTTCTTCCTCCATACCGCCGATCGCCGCCGTCGCCGGGCGTTCTCGCGCCGGCCGTCCTCGCATGTCGCTGACCAGCTGGAGGCCTTAGCGGCAACGCCATCCACGTCCATGTACCCTTTGCCCTATAAAACTCGGCCTTGCGGCGTGCGTCGTCGGTTTTTCCCTTCCACTTCCGCCGGGCTGCCGCCGCCGCCCCCTTTCCTTTACCCGTCGTCGTTGAGTTTCAATTCCTCAAATTCATCACGCCATCGTGTTAGCAACCGTTGCGCGTCGTTTTGAGCTAGTTCTAGTCCTTCCTCATAGCCCGGCCCCGTAGCCGTCGTCTTCTCCATCTCCGTCAGGATGGCGCCGCGCATCATCTCGCCGTCGTCCCGCGTTGTTGATTCGGTGAGATTGAGGATAACCAGCTAGTGATTTGGGATAAGCCCACGATGATGTAGTCATAGTCGACTTCGACGTTTGTCTTTTACCCTTGAACTTCCTTAGGACGTCATCGTTGCCCGCAGGGGAGCACCCCGCCGCCGCCGCCACCGTCGCCGATTATCCTCCGCTCCGTCCCCGAGCCAACCACCTTGCCATTCGAGTCCGTGGGTGAGCTCCCCGGTCTTCTTTGCCGTCCGCCGTTGGTCCGCTTGTTCGCCGTAGTTGTCGGAACGCTGCGGTGCGCCGCCGACGAGCTTGCCTTACCCGGCGCCCCGCTACAGTCGCCCGCCTCGCGTGAGTCGTTTAGGGTTCACTTAGCTTTGGGCTCGGGTTCGTCCGATGTGGTGCGGGAAGCCCCGTGTCCTCGCCGCCGGCACGGGAAAGCCGCTTGTCGCTGTCGTCGTCCGCCGCGCCGCCGTGCCGGCCATGGCCGCCGGTATGGTTGCCGCTGTGCCCCTAGGTCTCGGTTTACGGTGCCATGAGGTCCCGCCGAGGTCGAGGGAGTCGAGAGGGGGCAGAGTCGCGTCATGGGTGAAAGCCGGCAGCTCTCGGCCGTAACTTGGCCATTGCCGCCCATGATCAAGACGAGACCGACGCCGCCGGCCTTCTCTATCAGAGCGGCCAGGCCGGGCCGCACAAAGATCGGGCCACATGCGGTGTTGGGCTGAAACCGCTCGGTGGTCGGTTTTCTTTTAAAATTTGATTTATCAATTTCCTTTATTATGAATAGAGCTGATTCTTTCAAAATTCATAGAAATTTGAAAATAGCTCCTAAATTCTAAAAAATTTTTGTAGAAGCTTCTTATGAGTATATGAATCCATGAAAAATTTGAAACTTTGATTTTGAGTAGTTTTTGCATGATTTAAAAATACAAATTTTAATTGAAAAATGCATCTTCCATGATTTTTAGAAAATAAAATATTTATCCAAAATTCATGAAAATTTATTTGGTACTGTTTTTATGATGTGTCCTACTTGTATAAAAGTTTGGAGTTATTTTGAAAAGTTTAAATTATTTTCTATCTTAAGCCCTATTATTTTTTATGTGGTTTAAAATTGTTTAGTGTTAAATAGATTAGGTTTTTGTGTGACTTTTGGGTTGTTTTGTGAAACTTGGATTACATCATAATAAGATGGTCCTTGAGAACTCCTTAGGCAATGGTGATGATATCTTTAGAGTAGTTCAACAAGTTGGTTTTGTTGGGTTGCAACTTTATCGTGAAATAGAGTTATATTCTGTGTTTATCATTTCATGCACCCGCAAAGCATCATATTTAAGTATATGGCATCATGTTGAAGCATACATTATTTAGTGTAGTGAACGAGGTCGAGGGTATCAAGTCCCGGTCCCCCGAGGAGGTTCCATATCCAATTAGGCGGGTTCGGATTTCTGCGGGTTTTACGAAGAACTAGCTTATTCCGTCAACGAAGGCAAGCCCCGGTTCCATTAAACCCTTCCTTGATGTTTTAAAAGTTTTATATCACTTATGTCTATGCTATGTTGCATTAAGTAATTAGAAGTGGAGTAATAACCTAATTCTTTGCATTACCATCCTTGTTTATTTCAAGCACCATCCTTGTTAACTTTGTTTTATTTGAAAATGCTTAAGTGATGCTTAGCCCTGCTTAATTAGTTAAGCTTTTTCATTAAAATGTTTTATTTGAGAAGATGGTACTGTTTTTTAAAAAAGAAAGAGATATAGTGATGAATTTGAGATCGGACGGGACGTAGGTTTGAAAGCCGGCGGGATACCTAGTTGTGCTTGTCCCGTGTTGGTCGTTTAAGGACCGTCCGTTGTTTGGATTGTTAAGTTCGGGACTTTTTGAGCATAAATGCGCTGAGGCCTTACGGCAAAGGCACGTCACGGGCAGATCACCCGGATCGGTCGACCCTAACTAGCCACATACTCCGGTAAGTCGGATCTCGGTGGAGCCAAATCGGGAATGGCAACCCACGCCCGGGGAGTGGAGAGATGGCGGGGTACAAGATACCCTCGGTGGGTTAAAGTCCCGGGTTGGAGGTGTCTTGTATTCTCGGGTGGCGCAGGCCTCGTTCCCCTATATAATAAGTTTATAGCTTATCTTGAATCAATTTGTAAATCTTCTCTTATAATTTAAATGTTTTGTAGTGGGTAACATATCATATTGCCCTATATAATAAGTTTTTTTCATATAAGCATAGTTTAATTAAGTTCGATTCATGCATCATACTTAATCAACTTGTTAATCACTTTCCCTTAATTATGGTTTGGGTTAAGTATATCAATCCTATGCTTGCTAACCTGATAATCTCCTTGATCCATCCTTTAATCCAATCTTTCCTTTCTATAGGATGGCCCGTACTAAGCGGACCCCAACAAAGAAGAAGCGGGACCCAAAGGAGTTCCTCGACACCAACTTGCTCCAAGGCATGATGGTGCTAGCAGCAGCAATAGTAGGCCTAATTTATCAATTGAGATACAAAGGCTTACCGGAGAGTTGGCGAGAAGCAAAGCGTAGCTAGAGCGTAAGGCACTTCGCAGTTATTGATCTCCAAGCTGAAGTAGGAAGGCTCACCGAAGAGTTAAATGAAGTTCTTGGAGCCAATGAGGATGCTACTTTTCAGATTGGTGATTTGCAAGGTGAAGTGGAACGGCGTGATTTGGACTATGAAGAATGTGTCGTCAAGTTGTATTCAATATACTTCACGAAAGGGGAGTTTGAAAGGCGAGGACATGATACTAGCCATCCAAATATTCATGCCCTAGAAGCTCAGTGCAAGGGTTGGAAGCTTACAATGCCAATTTACATGAAGCCATCCATCGAACCACCATTATGGAGATGTTGAGGATGATGGAGGAGTTGTTGAAAATGATAATGAAGAAGAAGCGGGAAATGAGGAGATAGTACCACCTAGTGATGGTGAAGAAGAAGAACCAGAGGAGATAGAGCACTATCAGGACAATGAGAATGATGATTGAGCGGTTGTGAGGATGTTGTAATATATGTAACATAGTAATAGTATGAAAAACTTAGCGGGTTGGATGATCCCCGTCTAGTGCGAGTTGTATAATAAATAAGGAACCGGTTTGGTGTGTTGCTGTAACTTTTTAGAAAGTTATATGTAAACTAATGAATAAAGCGGTTTGTTTGTAATAGAATGCCTCGGTCCAATGCTAGCAGTTCAAGGGCTGTTCCTTCCGGTCCACCACAGGTTCTGATTAATCGACGATGCCATAGCTGCTTTGGTCCAAGCCACTACAGAAAATAGTCGTTTAATGCGAGAAGTGGCACATAATAGTCGAAATAGTAACCAAGATAACCCCTGGTCGTCGGAATGAGAAAAAAAAAAAAAATCCTACCCCGATTTCATGACACTAAGCCCCCAATCTTTTGAGAGCAAATGAACCTTTGGAGGCGAGATGACTAGCTTCGTACTATGGAGCAAAAGTTTGAGCTTATGGAATTCACCACCTATCGAAGCCCCATTTTGCGGCTCAACGGTTTAGGGGTCTTTGCGGGGAGCTTGGTGGGCAACTTTTCTTGCCATGCGGCCCGGTGGACACCGAGTGACTTGGCGAGAGTTCCAGAAGCCTTCCGTGCACATTATATTCCTGAAGGTGTCATGGCCAAAAAGTTAATGGAATTTATTGATATGAAACAAGGAGATCAGTCAGTTATGGAATATGTTGGCGGTTTAATCATCTTTCTCGGTATGCTCCGAGCATGTTAGTACGAATGCGAAGAGAAAGGAGTGGTTCTTACGTGGTTTAAATATGAAGCTTGCACAATGATGTCTACACGTGCCACGAGATACCTATCATGAGGTGGTAAATATGGCACTTCATCTTTGAAGAAAAGTATCGTCAACACAAGGAAATTAAGAATAAGAAGAAAAATGTGTCTTACGGATTTTTTCGGAGGGAATAAGAAGCGTCGAGGGTGATCTATCATCCCAGAAATCATTATCGTCCTCCCTATCGTCCACCACAGTTCCAACCTAGGCGGCAGCCATTTTTCGGGCATTTGCCCGCTCTTCTTCTCTACCCCCCGGTAGAATGCTCTGTCATTGAAACCCTCGCTCCACAAGGTCAAGGTAGTCCTATCTGTTTTAACCTGGGCAAGCCTCGACACTATTCGAGAATGCCCCAATCCTCGGAGGTATAATCCCAATTATTGTTGACACATATTAACGTATACTTTTACTTGTCAACTGAATATGAAGAAGGACTAAAATATAATTAGATCACCTTATTAGGGCTTACACCGACAATTTCCATGAGTTTTGGTGAAGTTGTGATTTTCGGGGACTAAACAGAAAAATAAATGAGAGTTATGAAGACATACGACTCTAAGACGTGTCCCAATCGTATCTCAGATCCAACTCCTACAAAAGAGCAACATAGAAGTACTTCAAATGAAGAATCAAAGTACAACATTGCGAAGAGCTCGTCGAGATGATCGAAACGGATATATCATTTGCCATATTCGGAGTCCGTAATCGGAAGATATCGGTCGCAGAGCGGGGTTCGGTAAAAACGGGCATAACTCCCTCATCCGGACTCCGTTTGGCCGAATTAATACAATTCGAAACGCAGCGACGACACGCACGCGCACCCACAAAAAGCTCTCAGCCCAGGTGGGGCCCATCTTGGGCCGACCGGCCTAATATTAAGGCCGGCCGGCCTCCCCTCCACGCCATCGGCCGCGCTCGGCTTCCTCAACCGACTTTTGACACGCGATCTAAACCACATGTTTAATGTCGGTTTGATCCGAATGCGGCAACGGTGGAGTGCGAGTTGTAATCAAATCCAACACCGGTACCTCCTTCGGACTATATAAGCAACCCCAAGGCGCCCCCAAGAGACATCATCTCCTCATTAGCTATCGGCGGCGTAGAAAAATCTAGGGTTTCATATTAGAAGAGAGAGAGGTCCCTCTAGTTGTCTAGTTCATCTAGTTCTAGTTCTAGTTCTAGTTCTTCTAGTTCATCTAGTTGTAAGATCAAGAAGAGAGGCGAGAGAAAGCTGGGAGATCCGGACTTGTCGGATCTTCATCATCATTGTACTTCGCCGCAACAAGTCCGTCTTCAAAGAATCTCCGGGGTTCTTCATTTATTATTTCTATTTATTCTATTTAATTACTTTCAGTTCTTACTTTCTTGTATTTCTTTGGATCTCCGCTCGTATTGAGTGCTCTAGTTATCGTGCGTGGCTAGAGTAGTAATCGATAGTGTAGACGTGGTGTCTAGACTAGAGTTTACCCCAGTTTGCGCCAATCCCACGGTTAGTTGTGGTAGCCCTCGGGGGTGGCGACCTGTCGGGTCTTTGTAATCCACCACGTTCGGGTTGGTGATTAAATAGAGCTTTTTGGCGGCCTTCCCCGATCACCCTTTCCCGGTCTTTTTTTTAGATCGGGGCGGTGCCGTTGCTCGACGTAAGTAAAGTAGAGTGAGCCTTTGATCATATAGATCTCATTAGAATACTTAGAAAACTTAACCCTCTCTTCCCACATCATTACCATTATTATCTTAGGACATTCTAAACCTTTCTAGTACACTTCCGTTCCCCTCGTGGAAAATCGATACTGGAATACTCAGGGTGAAAGCTACATCGGTATCCGTGCGCTTGCGGATTTCTCTGTTCGCGTTAATTTATACCAACAAGCTTTTCTCGCCGTTCGCTGTCGGGAACGGTAGTCGTGCTAGTTAGAACTACGATCGTCCTTTTTCCTTTTTACCTTTTTTCCTTCTACCTTTCTTTTCCTTTTACCCCTACCTATACCACATGGATTTCACTCCTATCATTAAATTCTTTGCTCCAAAGGGCTTACATGTTGGAGCCTTCACCATCTTCACACCCTATTCTTACAGATGGCTACGAGCTTCGCCTGCTCTTATAGCCATGGTTGGGGAGCAATCCTTCTTTGGGTTAGCCATGAGGATCCATACACCCACCTTTAGAGATTTTGAGCAATTGTGTTCCCGCCGAAATATTTACGGCATGACACAAGAGACCATTAAATGGAAATTATTTCCGTTCTCCCTTGAGGGAAGAGCGAGAAAATGGTATGCTCACTCAGTAGGAAAACGTAAATGGAGATTGGGATGAACTTCGAGACAAATTTTGTCTTGCCTTCTTCTTTCCTCTTTATAAAATCGCTGACCTTAGAATAGAAGTTCTTACATTTAGACAAAAGAGAAGGAGACTCTAGGAGCAGCCTGGGCTAGATTCACAAGCCTTACCAATTCGGGCCCAAACCTTTCCTTGCCCGACCATGTCTGCTCTATCACTTTTATCGCGGTCTTAACAAGGAAGTCGCTCTGCATCTCGACATCACTTCGAGGAGGATCATTCTCACATAAACTAGTTAGTGAGGGAAAAGCCATTCTTGAGAAAATCCTTGACAACACTCCCTACACTAACGTTTTTGATGAGTTACCCGAAGAAGAAGTCGAGCCAAGCCCCAACAACAAGAGGAGACACACGCAACCAAATCTAAAATTCCTATAATATCTTCTAAAAGATTTGGTTGCCATAGAATCTCCTACTATGGAAACACATCACACTCTAAACACTTTAGAGAGTGATGAATCCCATCCTTCCATCGAGGTTGATCTTTTTTGAAAATTCTAGGAATGCCTCAAATTTATCATTTAGAATGCATCCACCTAAGAGACCTCCAAGTGAATATATTTCAAATTCTTTTTAAGGAGGAGTCTCTTAGAAAATGTTCTCGTTCCTACAAAGGATATCGGGAGGAATTCTATGATGGCATGTCTAGTGATGCCATAGAAGGAGAGCCAAGCTACCTAGAAGACGGTCTTATTTTCTCCCCTTCCATGCCTAGACAAGATTACATATTCGAACCCATTTTCAGACCCATCCTTAACCCCGATGAATCCTTGTACTCTCTTTCCCTTGAGACCCTTGAGGGCCCTAAAAATTCATCAAGACAACCTAAATATAGGAGCCATCAAGACCACCAGAAGACCAAGAAGAGCGACAACAATGGCTAGAGGATAATAAAGAGTTATATGCTTTAGCCCGTTGAATGGATGGACGAGACCTTAGATGAGATCGACCACGAGAGACACCACTCCAAGAGAAACTTTTAGATATCTATGACAAATCAACCTTGAGGTTTGAGAAGAAGGATGACATCAATGAGCATGGAAGCTACTACATAGACACTTCATCTAGTTCATGCTCACATGAGAAACTTCTGAACTACCTAGTCTCTCTAGTCTAACCACTCTCAAGACGTACAACCCCCTCGTGCTCTTGCCTCCTATAGATTTTTTGAGAGGGTGATTGTAGATGCGTTCATCTATAATAAATATTCTAGATCTCGTGGTCATGAATCTTGATATAGGTGGTGTTGAAGGGGAGACCACTTCACTATCTTAAGTAGCTTTCAAAAAGGTTTCCTAAGGATGAGCTTGTGTCCTAAAATAAGAATTCTTGAGATAGAACATGAGTCTTTACTTTTCCTTGTGATATGAGTATATAAATATACATGTGAAGATATTCCTTCGGGTATTTCGTCACTAATCATTATAGGATTGGAGCGAAAAGAATCTTTTGTTGGACTAACCCCTGTAGGAAATAAGACACTCTCAAATAAGCTTGGGGGAGGTCCCGAGATGAGCTCACACACTGAGATGAAGCAAGACACAAGGACTTCTACAAGATGTTCCAGCGCCATCATGCTCCAAATATTAAAGGTAACATCTTGAGGTAAGTCATAGAACCTTCTCTTTATCATGGCTTACTCATAAAAGTCAAACATGTTAGAGTTACAACTTTGCTTGATTCTATCCGATGATCTCAACATGTTTAGCTCTATAATTTGTTCTTCACACCACTCACTTGATCACTCATCATACATATTACAATTTTAGATACTACTTTCATGCTTGGTGTCCGATCTTGTCATAAATAAATAGAACACATGATGTTACCATGTTAGATGTGCCCAAGGATAGAGTAAGATGAATAAAGTTTTGGTTCTATTGGTGTTTTCCCACCAATAGAGCCCATGCACTTGATCTCTACCTTGTCTATGCAAGCGAGGACACACTTTTGCGCAAAATGTGGAGGAGTCCGCCACTTCTCCAAAATTCCACAAGTGAATGTCCCGACCTCGACATGCACACCGAGCAAGGAACATGGGTGATGTCATCCTACTAGGAGATGCAAATGTCAAGATCGGATGAAGCACTCAAGGAGTGATCAAGCAAGATTTGAAGGACCAAGAGGGCCGACACCTCCACAATTACTCCAACATCGCTAAGAGACTAGGTGAATACCTAGCTTGGGGAGGGCATCCTCCCTTTATCAAGCCCAAGAAGAACAAGACGCGGAGACGCTACCCGAAGAAGTAAGCATGGGGAAAGAAAGAATCATCACCTACTAAAGAGGACAACAAGAGTACACCTTCGGAAGACCTACAGCTACCCGCGTCACCAATCGAACAAACACCATCGGCTACCTCATCTACGCCACTGTCCCGAGATCATTGAAGACATCATACCGCATACACGACATTCCGACGAGGCGTCGAGATGACAAAGACGCCATGGGAGGAGAATATTTTTAGGAAGACCCAAGACGAACAAGCTCCAAGGAGGAATCAAATGACTACTTCAAGATCCAGCTTGGGGAGAGCACCCCATTATCACGATAAGTATCACTATCCTATCCATTTTAATATTAGCTAGTTATATATGTTTGCTTTGCTAGATTTAATTGGTCATAATTAGAGTCTTAGTTTGTTAGAGTCCTAATAAATGCTTTGGAGTCTCGCTAGTTGGCTTTTCTCTTTAATGATCTTGTTGGCATATGCTTGGAAATGATGAATAGTTGCTCCGCCATAATTCCTCTTAAAGTGTTTACATTTTCGGACTTAGATTCTCCTAAAAGCTTTAAGCTGCTTAATTTGCTCTAAACCCAACACTTGTGGGAAAGCACATGCTTAATCTGAGTCTTAGCATTGAAGGATAAAGATACATGAAAAGTTGAGTCTGCCGCTTATCATATTCCTAGAGATACTTGATTCTGGTTTTTTATCTTTGAAAATTATAAAATATTACATGATGAGTTCCTTAGCTATGACCCTTAAGAGTTTATCATTCACATCAAGATCATCCCACTCCACCAAATACTGTTGCTTTCTAAATTAGAAATGCACGCTTCCCCATACTCCATCGTAGCTAAGCCATAATTAAAAATAAACTCTTGCAATCTTTGGATATGTCTCTCTCGGTGTTTTTATGCCAAATAGAGGCTGGGCTACATTCGAAAAAAAGAGAGAGAAAGAGAAAAAAAAAAATAAATATTTTAGAGAAAAAGTGAGACGAGAGAGGAGAGTAACGGACAAAAGTCATACTAGGCGAGAAGGGCCTACCTCCCTAATAATAAAAATATATCTAGAGATGAATAATGGACACGTGTCCAGGTGTGAGTAGGGCCCACATCTCTAAGGAGAGAGAAAAATGGACACAAGTCCGGGGCAAAAGCCCACCTCTCCAAGAATGGGCGGCCAGTCTTAGCAATTTTTTAGAAAGAGAGATATAGTCCAAGATGCTTGAGAAGAAAAAATACTAGAAAAAGGCTAAATACTATATCTCTCTTTCTAAAAATTGCTAGGACCTGGTCATTCCATTGGAGAGGTGGGCTTTGCTCCCCCGACTTGTGTCCATTTTTCTCTCTCCTTAGAGATGTGGGCCCTACTCACCCCCGGACACGTGTCCATTATTCATCTCTAAATATATTTTTATTATTAGGAGGTAGGCCCTTCTCGCCTAGTATGACTTTTTGTCCTGTTACTCTCCCTCTCTCCTCACTTTTTTTTTCTTTTATTTTTTTTTTCTTTCTTTTTTTCTCTCTTTTTTTTTTCGAATGTAGCCCAAAATTTTATAAAAACATTGAGAGAGACATATCCAAAGATTGCAAGAGTTTATTTTTTTATATTTATGGCTAGCGGCTTTTATGGAGGATGAGGATGCGTACTTCCGAGTTAGAAGCAAAATAATTAGTGGAGTGGGATGATCTTGATGTGAATGATAAACTCTTAAGGGTCATAGCTAAGGAACTCATCATGTAATATTTTATAATTTTTAAAGATAAAATCCAGAGTCAAGTATCTCTAAGATTATGATGATAAAAATGGCTCAACTTTTCATGTACTTTTATCTTTTTAATGCGAAGACTCGATTAAGCATGTGCTTCCAAAGTGTGTTTGGGTTTAGAGCAAATTAAGCATTTAAAGCTTTGGGAGAATCTAAGTCCAAAGTGTAAGTACTTTTAAGAGGAATTAGGCGGAGCAACTATTCATCATCTCCTTAGCATCATCAAGATCATAATTAAAAAGGAAGAAAGTAATCTAGCAAGTTCTAGCATTTATTTGACTCTTTTAACACTAAGACTTTTAACTAAGACTCATTAACTAAGACTCATTAACTCTAAGCAAATATAACTAGCTAATAAATAAGACATAGGATAGTGATACTTATAGTGGTAAATGGGGTGCTCCCCAAGCTTGATCTTGAAGTAGTTCTTTGTTCATCCTTGAGCTTGCTCCTCTTTTCTGGTCTCCTTTAATGTTCTCCCCTGTTAATATTAGTTTTGCACATACCCGGAAGGAACAAAATCTTAGGATGTTAATGTGAGCCTTCATGTGCTCACGTCTTTTTTTGGATTTTTATTATTAAAGGTGTGGACCTTCAGGTGCCCACATATTTTTGAAATTTTTCTATGCAATAGGGATGCTAATGCAAAAACATATGAGTGCAAAATTTTTTTGTATTTTTATATTTATGCCACCACAGTAAGGGAGTGCTTGCATGGGGCTTAGGAGATCGATGCAAATGCAAAGAAACATATTTTTTGAGATTTTCTAAGTGTAGGTTTAGAAAAAGTAGATATGCTAAAGGAAACATGCTAATTGAAATATGCTTTGCGTAAAAATTAAATATGCGTATAAATACCGAAGTTACCTCTACGAGAGTTTAAAGCACTTACTCCCATGGCGTGGTGTCGCCTATGGGCCCTCGTATAAATGTTGTACTGGTAAGGTTCCTTCAATGATCTCAAAGGGTGGCGAGACGGCGGGGCGAGGAAGTCGATTGTTCGGTTGTTGATGCCGAACCGGTTGGGTCTCCGAAGGTGTACTCTTGTTGCTCTTCTTAGCGGTAGCAAAATTTCTTTCTTTTTCCGGATTGTTTCTTTGGTGGAGACCTCTCGGGTGTAGCCGGTGCAGCGTTCAAGATGGGTAGGAGGCGAGTGTACTTTTCCTTGATGTCTTTTTCTATTCTCTCAATGTGCTCCATCTTCGAGTCCAAATTTTTTGTTGTAGTCTCCGAGACGTTTCGGCTCTTGGTCTTTCTTCGGGTCGTTTTCATAGTTAGTATAAGTATTGAAGAAGAAATAGTATCTTTTACCTTGAATCGGAAGTGGATCTCGCCCGTCCTGATGATGTAGATGATGGCTCTTGTAGTGTTCGAACGGTCTTCCAAGTACTATGGGAGGATCTTGTTCTTCTTCTCCCCATGTCCATGACTAAGAAGTCGGTGAGGACATAGCAGCCTTTGATTTTGATGGGGACGTTTAGGTGCAATACCTTCCGGGACTTCGGTATGATTGGTCCGCCATCTCGTAGCATTACATAGGTGGAACACAAAGGCGTATTACCATATATTAATTGATACGCTACCTTTGACATTAAGTTGATGCTCGATCCCTCGTCGCATAACTTGCCGGAAGTTCCATTGATTAATGGAGCAAAGGATTGATGGAACTCCGGATCGCCTAGCTTCTCTAATGGTGGTGGAATGCGCCGAGTCTTGCGCTCGTTGGGACTTGATTGATCATCAAGACTCGCTCCACATGTGGTCGAGGTTGACGGTTCTTCTTGTTCTTGCTTCTTCTTTTTTGTCCTCTTCTCGACAACCGGTACGTGTATTTCAGTGGTACGGTAGTGGTACGATTGGAGCAAATGGGGGAGCTAGGGTCTTGTGTTTGCGGCTGAATCTCTCCCTCCGTCCCATTGACGGTGAAGACGATCTTTGCGGTGTCGGGCGTAGATGATGGCCTTGGTGGTGGCAAGGAAGGGGCGGCCCGCAAATAATCGGGCGTTCTTACCTTTGCCCGTATCCGTGACCACGAAGTCGGTGGCCACATAGAGCTTACCGATGTAAAGACAAACGTCTTCGGGATGCCTTCGGATAGCATAGCGACCGACCGCAAGTTGTAGGCACATGGTTGTGTATAGTAAATGCATCCGCTCAAGGTTTACCTTAGGCATGATGTTGACACTTGAGCCAAAATCGACGAGCGCGTCGAGGTGCGGCGCCGATTTCAATGATGACGACCGGTCTCCCCGGATCTCCTTTCTTGGTGGGCATACCCCCGGTCGGCTAATTCAGTCCTCCTCGTGCATCCTTGGTCTGAATACACTTGATAGTAAATATCGACAAGGTTTGCGGATTCTAATTCTTTCCGGGTCGCCCGGAATCTTACAGGTTAGGCATAGGGGCGGATAAAGCCACCGAGACAATTGAGATTCTTTCATTTTATTAAAGCTATCTTTGGTTCTTTATTGCGTAAAGAAAAGCTTTCCATTTTAGTACTAATAGTTTCTAGCATTTTATCATTGGAAGCTAACTTTAGACAGATTATCCATGAGTCTACCTTTGGTTTTGTACTAACTCTCTTAAAGGTGGGAAATTATTGAAAGAGTTATTACCTTGATAGTTACCCAGGTAGTTACCTTGGTAGTTGGGTCTCTGTTGATTCCATCCTTGATTCGAGGACGATCTTGGTTGTTGTTGTTGTTGATGTAGTTCACGTCCTCTTCTAGCTCGGGACATTGGCTACCCGAAAGTGTCCAAAGTTGCCGATTCTTCACATGTCATGCGGGGAATCGAAGAGTTGCATGACTTCCTTTTTCTCGGGGGCTTTGTCTTCAAGCTTCTTCATAATTAAATCCATTTTGGCGCATAAAGATGTCTACCTCTTCACCGGTGCATTCCTCTTTCTTTCTTGCGGGTTGACGGTCCTCATTCCAAGCTTGGTTTGATGCCATCTTCTCCACAAGGTCGTGAGTTTGATTCAAAGTGTAAGGGATAGGAAAGCACCTCCGCCAGCCAGCGTCCATGGTCTCACGGGTGTTGTTGTTGAGCCCGTGATAGAAGGTCCGCATGAGTAGCCGCTTCTCCATTCCATGGTGTGGGCATTCGAGAGATGTAGTCTTGGAAGCGCCCCACGCCTCGAACGGATTCATCGTGTTGCTTCTTTGGAAACTTGAGATTTTCCCCGTAAAGGCGTTGGTTTTGCCTATAGGGAAGAACTTTGCCGGGGAAGGCAAAGAGAGCAAAGTGTCCAAGTAGTGAGTTTGTCTTTGTTGGCGTAGAACCATCGCTTCGCTCGTCTCAAGAGTGAGAATGGGAAATGCATTTAAGTAGGATTGCATCACTTGAGACATCTTTGATGGTGAAGGTGCCCTGCATCTCTAGGAAGTGTTGTAGGTGAGCATTGGCATCTTCATGGGCTTTTTCCACGAAATTGGCTAGCTTGTACCATGTTGATGAGTGCAGGCTTGAGCTCAAAAGCTTTGTCTCCCACATCGACCGGCCGGTCCCAAAGGCGGATGTTGGCCGTAGTCGGTCGTAGTACTCGCGGAGGGTCTTGTTTGCCATGACTTGAACACGGGTGCTAAGCTTCTCAAGCAAATGGAGGAGTCTTCCGAGGTAGTGATCTTAGGTTGAGACTTCAACTTAGATCTTGCCTCCTTCAAAAAGTTTTTCGATCGGACCGAAGTTTTCGTGAAGATTCCTTTTCATACATTACCCTAAAATAGATAAGAAGAATAATAACGAGGGTAAACTTGTTTAAGAAATTGATAAATTTAATACTTTACAATGCGAGAGAGATGTATGCAAGTTAATCCTATATTTTTTATTTTATTGGGCTATAGACTTTCTTTCCCAAGAAACGGCGCCAAAAATGCTTGTTGGTATTTCTAACGTCACTAACTAGTAATGGCGTTTAGAAAGAATATCGATGTTGCTTCAGATAAAACTAAAAGAAATATTCATTGCGCTCATAGCATATCCGAAAAGGTTGTCATCCCTATAGTTAAACTACTAATATGCAAAGAATAAAATATTCGTACTATGCCTTGATAACTTCTTAATAAGTAAATAAACAATTATAACTGGGTATCCAAAAGCAGTTTACGATATGAATATACCATTGTAGCATTTTAACCGGGAGTAAGAACCGGTGTTGAATTTATATTCTACCACGGGGAAAGAAGTCTTCTACCATGAATTAACTATGCATAGGTGCTAAACATCATAATCATCTCTCGTGTGCAAAGCTTAAGTGTTAAACTTATCAATTAATTAAACAAGGATCAAAGTTCACAATAAAGATAATGATAAAGTTCTTGATAAATAGATTCAACCAAAGTCATATCTAAGTGGGCGAAAAATAGAAAGTGTCAAACAAAGGGACGATAGCAATTCATAGGCTAGCTAGCATTAGAAACTCCAATATGTAACTCTAAACTATAAGTTAGGATCTACTCAATTAGTGCAATACATCTAACAATCATTGAAGAAAGACTAATTAAATCCTTACATGAGGACGTAATCCGTGAAGACTAAGGCCGAAACTTAGAACAACCCGAATAATATCATCCGCTAGGCCTACATACGGGGATGGATTGCAAAGGACTCAATGGTGTCACATCACCACCACGATCTACCACACGACATTGGCACATAGGGTGCAAACGCAGTAAATAAGATCTAATCACCACGATTACATCATCTCTACCACTCACCCATGATATCAATAGATGAGCGCTATACGAATCCATGTATGAACATAACAAGAATTCAACTATGCTAAACGTGTAATCAAAGTAAATACTAGAACAAATAATCTCGAATATAAACATGATCAAGATATTCATATTAAGAACGTGTCCGGAACTTGAAGACTACTTACAATGAAGAACTTACAAGAACGAGGCCCGATCTTGAGCCGGCCTCCGACGATCCGGAGCGGATTTCTCCTTCCTACTAGTTCTAGTCTTGATTGCTACTCTTCCTAAAGCGATGTTTCTACAAATGGGATATGACTTGGATCTTGAAGCGTTGTTGCTGAATTGAGAACTTGATGATCCGAAAAAGGGGGTCTAGGGTCTATATATATGGGTCTTCTTATGTCCCTTCGCCTTCAGCAGCGATGTGGTACTAATCTTTGATTCATCTCGTGCTTCTACCGACGCCCTGGATCAAACCGACGTTAAACAACCGGTTTAGATTGGCGCCTTAGAGGCGGTGGAGGAAGGTTCCGAGACGGGGGCTTGCTTGGCGGCCAAGTAGGGCCGATCGCCCCATTATTGGGATCGCCCGGAAGGAGTCCCCCGGGTCCCGCCGCGTCGTGGGCTTCCGGAGTCTTCTAGATGATGTTTTCTTCGGTGTTAAGTTTGGTCCATGTCGGGATTAATCCGAGCCTTCTAGAGTCTTTCTCGAGTTGGATTGCGCTGCGTCGCGTAGTCGTATGGCTCGCGAACTCTGCTGTTTTTCTGTTTAGTCCCTCGCAATTCAAACATTACCAAAACTGATGGAAATATGTTAGTGACCCCTATTCTAGGTTGTTTTTATTATTTATACCCCTTTCTCATGTTTAATTGATTAATAATTTTATATGATAACAAGTGTCAATTGATGTTTTATACGAATGTTGATGAAATACCCGTTAGAGAACCCGTCATGATGGGTATGTTTCCTGTTGCCAATCACCCCTCGCAGCATTGTTTGATTCTCGAGCATCTCATACATTCATCAATAGAACTTTTGTCATCAGTATGAAATACCAATTGGGGAAACAAAAGATAATTTCTTTATACAATGCCTGGGGGACGTATGAGTACTAAAGAAATGGTACAACAAGTACCTATAAGATTAGGTGGGCATGATTTTTCCACTAATATGATAATTCTAAAGGATCAAGATATAGATGTGATCCCGGGTATGAATTGGATATATCGGATGGGGTCATCATCGATGTTTTGAATAGAACAATAAGGGTAAATATACCCGATAGCAATTCTCAACTTCGATTCAACTCCCCATTCCTAAGAGGGTCATTAAGAGAATCAGAATACATCTGTTAAGGAGATAAAGGATATTCCAGTAGTTTGTGAATTCCCCTGGATGTGTTTCCGCATGATTTACCCGTTTACCGCCGCATGAGAGATGGAGTTCGTAATAGATCTAAAACCGAGAACCGCCCAATATCCGTGAGAGCATATAGAATGCCACCTCAAGAATTAGCGTAATTGAAAACCCAATTGCAAGAGTTATTAGGCGACAGAGGTTTTATTCGACCCAGTTCATCACCTTGGGGTGCCCCGCTATATTAAGTGAAAAAAAAAGATCACACTTTGAGAATGTGTGTTGATTATCATCCACCGAATGAAGTGACGATTAAAAACAAGTATCCTTTGCCCCGCATTGATCTACTTTTTGATCAACTTGCCGGAGCCAAGGTCTTCTCAAAGATTGATTTAAGATCAGGATATCATCATCATTAAGATCGACCTATAGATATTCCAAAGACTCCGCCTTCACTACCGGATATGGTTTATATGAGTATTTGGTGATGTCTTTTGGATTAACCAATGCCCCAAAGACATTTCATGTACTTGATGAATACGGTATTCATGTCGAGCTTGACAAGTTTGTAGTGGCATTCATTGATGATATATTGATATATTCTAAGAACAAAGAAGAACATGTTTGAACACCTTCAATTGTTTTGAAACGCCTAAGAGATCATCAATTGTATGCCAAGTTCGGTAAGTGTGAGTTTTGGTTAGAGAAAATACAATTCTTGGGCCATGTATTGTCGGGCCGGATGGAGTTTCAGTTGATCCAAGTAAAGTCAAGGATATTCTTAATCGAAGCCCCCAACCATCGTGCATCAAGTCCGCAGCTTTTCTTGAATGGCGGGTTATTACCGTCGGTTTATTCGACTTTTTAAAAGTAGCAAAGCCTATCACCGAAGTTGTTGAAGAATCAAACCAAGTTTGTCCGGTCACCCGAGTGTGAGAAAGCTTTTAAAATTTTGAAGAAGGCATTAACTACGCACCGCATTGGCTCAACCGGATATTGAGAAGCCGTTCGATGTTTATTGTGATGCTTCCGTATTGGCCTTGGTTGTGTATTGATACAAGAAAGAAGGGTTATTGCTTATGCCTCCGCACAACTTAAACGTCATGAAGAACATTATCCAACTCATGATTTAGAATTAGCGTGCCAGCTTGTCCATGCACTAAAGATTTGGCGTCATTATGTGTTTGGCAACACCGCTGGCATATCTATACCGATCACAAGAGTTTAAAATATATCTTCACCCACCCGACCTGAATATGAGACAAAGAAGATGGTTGGAGTTGATTAAGGATTATGATTCGAAGTGCATTACCATCCCGGTAAAGCAAATGTGGTTGCCGATGCACTCGCCGGAAGTCTCTATGTAATTGTCTTGAAGTAAGTTTAATGGACAAAACTTTATGTCAAGAAATGGAAAAGTTAAATTTGGAAATTATTGAACAAGGGACTCTATCTAGTATCACTGTGGAATCAAATATCCGAGATCGATAATTATCGCCGTAGAGAAAGTAAAGGTATAGCACATATCAAAGAGAAAGTTAGAAGTGGAAAGCCATCTTATTTCGTAATTGATGAAGCGGATGTGTTATGGTTCAAGAATCGCCCTGGGTAGTACCAAAGGTTCCCGAAGTTACGTCGCCAGATCCTCGGATGAAGCACACTTAACTAGGTATTCTATTCACCCGTGAAGCACTAAGACGTATCAAGACTTGAAACAGAGATTCCGTGGACTAAGATGAAGATAGAGGTTGCTCGTTATGTGGCTAAATGTGATACTTGTCGACGAGTAAAGGCAAGATACATGAAAGTCGCAGACGCTTAAATCCATTGCCTGTTCCATCGTGGAAATGGGAGGAAATCACCATGGATTTTATTGTTAGTTTACCCAATACATCAACAGGTTTTGATTCTATCTGGGTTATTGTGGATGGACTTACTAAGATTGCACATTTCTTACCAATGAAGACTCATTATAAGGCAATAGATTATGCTAAGTTATATGTCGGTCGGATTTTCGGTCACATGGTGCACCAAAGATTATTGTCTCGTCGAGGTTCAATATTTATGGATAAATTTTGGGCACAATTACAAGAGTCATTGGGAACCAAGCTTGTTCATAGTTCAGCCTATCACCCACGTGATCGATGGATGTGACCGAGAGGGTTAATTAAATTTTAGAGGATATGTTACGAGCTTGTGTTCTCACTTATCAAGAAAAATGGGATGAATGTTTACCTTTTAGCGTAATTCTCCTACAACAACAGTTATCAAGAAAGTATTAAGATGGCACCTTTTGAAGCTTTATATGGTCGCGGATGTAGAACCCTCTCGAATTGGTCCGAGCCTAAAGAAAGATGGTTCTTTGGTGTGGATTTAGTTAAGGATGCGTAAGAGAAGGTTCGCGTCATACAAGAAAATATGAAAGTGCCTCGCCTCGGCAAGAAAAAGTTATGCGATAAAAGGCGTCGATCTTTGACATTTGAAGTGGGAGATTATGTGTATTTAAAAATGTCACCTATAAAAGGAGTAAAAAGATTTGGAATCAAAGGAAAGTTAGCACCTCGTTATATTGGACCATTCCGGATTCGGAAAGATGTGGAAAAGTAGCATATCGCTTAGAGTTACCGTAACACCTTTTCTCGGCGTGCATATGTGTTTCATGTATCCCGTTTGAAGAAATGTCTTCGAAAGTGCCCGATCAAGTGGTTGATATTGAAGGAGTTGCACTTGAACCCGATCTGTCTATTCGTAATATCCCGCTCAAGTTCTCGACCAAAAAGATCGTGTCACTCGTAGAAGAACAACCAAATGGTATAAGATCCAATGGAACCAACATTCAAGAAGAAGCTACATGGGGAGTCGTGAGGAATATCTCGCAAGAGCACTTCCCGGAGTTTCTTGCTTCTATCTAGGTTATAATCCCTCCCCGAGTTATAGTTTGTCTTTTAAAATTCTTGTAGCATATATTAGATAAAACCCTACCTTTTTTTTTGAACTAGTTTGAGATGTGTTTGCTTGGCACATTTCCTTTGCCGCTACTTAACCCCAGAGCTTTAAATCTCGGGACGAGATTTCTTTTAGGGGGGTAGTAACACCCCTGGTGTTACTCAACTAAAATATTGTCATGTCATCATGATTATCATAAAGCATGCATAAATAGAAAATTTGAAATGCATTGAATTAAAATTGAGTTTATATTTTAGAGGATGTTTGTGCTTAAGAAAATTTAGAGTGATTTAATTTTAATTTATGTTTTTGATCCTAAGTGTGTTGTTGGAATGATGGTTGGATAGTATAGGTTGGGAATCTGAAATTGGATCAAATTCAAATTTGAATTGAACTCAAAAAAACCCTAAATTCCATTCTTTCTTTTACCCCTTTTCTTTTATTCAAAATTTATAAAGAATTTGGGTATGGTTATTAAAGCAAATTTGTAGAGTTTTTCAAAGTTGAACAAAGTTGGTATTTTGAGTTGTCAAAGTTTAGTTCAAAAATTTAGAGTAATTTTGAAAATACCAAAATTAGGGTTTTGTCCCCTTTTGATTTAAAAAATCATAATTCAAAATCTAAGCAAAATTTGCAAAAACTTCCAAAAAGCTAGTTTGTAGATCTTGTTGAGATGAACAAAAGTCATGTATAAAGTTTTTCAAGTTGTTACATGATTTTAAAAGTAATTTTGAATTCAAAATTCAAAATTTTGAACTGCATTTCAAAAAGTCATATTTCTAGGCTGAATTTGAAAATTTTTCAATTATGAAAATTGTAGATCTTGAAAAATTAGGCTAAGTCACTTTTTGGAATTTTTCAAGTTCAGTTCAAATTTGAGGAGAATTTGATGAAATTCAGAAAAATTAGGGTTGAGAGCTACAAAGGAAATGGGATTACCCCGTTCTTCCTCCATACCGGCCTGGTCCGGGCCGCCGCCATGGCGTTCGCGCCGGCCATCCTCGCGCATCGCTGACCAGCCGGAGGCCTTCGCGACGACGCCATCCACCCGTCCATGTACCCCTTGCCCTATAAAACTCGACGCCGACGCCGTTGTCGATATTTCTTTTCCCTTCCACCGCCGCCAGGAAAACCGCCGCCGCCCCTTTCCTTGCCGCCGCCGTTGAGTTTCACCTCAAATTCATCCCGCCATCGTGTTCGCAACTCGTTGTGCGCCGTTTGAGCTAGTTCTAGTCCTTCCTCATAGCCGCCAATTCGCCCGCCGTCTTCTCCATCTCCGTCCGGAGCGCCGCTACGCGATCATCTCACCGCCGTCACGCTGATTCGGTGAGATTCGAGGACAACCGGCTAGTGATTTGGGATCGCCTCGATGATGTAGTCATGGTCGACCGACCGCTTTCGTCTTTGCCCCGCAGACTCGCCTAACGTCATCGTTGCCACCGGGGAGCACCGCCCCACGCCGCCACCGCCGCCGACATCCTCCGCTCGCCCCCGAGCCAACCACCTTGCCATTCGAGTCCGTGGTGAGCTCCCGGTTGCCGCCGCGGTCGCCGGTTGGTCCGCTTGCTCGCCGTGAGTTGCTCGGAACGCCGGTCGCCGACGAGCTTGCCTTGCCGCGCCGCCGCGAGCCGCGCCCCGCTTTCGGTCGCTTTAGGTTCACTTAAGCGAGGGCCCTGGTTCGCCCGATGGTGCCGGAGTCGCCGGCGTCCCGCCGCCGACGGGAAAAGCCCCATTGGCCGCTGACGCCGCCCGCCGCGCCGCCGCGCCGCCATGGCCGCCGGTGGCCGCCGCCGCCGTGCCCTAGGTCTCGCTTTCGGGTGCCATGAGGTCGAGGGAGTCGAGAGGGGCAAGTCGCTCCGCCGGCGGAGGTCACCGCCGGGCGAGCTCGCCGGCCAATCGCCGCCGCCGCGGTCGCCGCGGAGGGTCGAGCCGGGCCGCTGCCGAAGCAAAGAAGCGGGCCGCACACAAGACGTGCCACATGCAGGTTACTGAAACCGTCCGTGGTCGGTTTTTTTTTAAAATTTGATTTATCAATTTCCTTTATTATGAATAGAGCTGATTCTTTCAAAATTCATAGAAATTTGAAAATAGCTCCTTAAATTCTGAAAATTTTTGTAGAAGCTTCTTATGAGTATATGAATCCATGAAAAATTTGAAACTTTGATTTTGAGTAGTTTTTGCATGATTTAAAAATACAAATTTTAATTGAAAAATGCATCTTCCATGATTTTTAGAAAATAAAATATTTATCCAAAATTCATGAAAATTTATTTGGTACTGTTTTATGATGTGTCCTACTTGTATAAAAAGTTTGGAGTCATTTTGAAAAGTTTAAATTATTTTCTATCTTAAGCCCCTATTATTTTATGTGGTTTAAAATTGTTTAGTGTTAAATAGATTAGGTTTTTGTGTGACTTTTGGATTGTTTTGTGAAACTTGGATTACATCATAATAAGATGGTCCTTGAGAATTCCTTAGGCAATAGTGATGATATCTTTTAGAGTAGTTCAACAAGTTGGTTTTGTTGGGTTGCAACTTTATCGTGAAATAGAGTTATATTTCCCGTGTTTATCATTTCATGCACCCGCAAGCATCGTATTTAAGTATATGGCATCATGTTGAAGCATACATTATTTCGTAGTGAACGAGGTCGAGGGTATCAAGTCTGAGCCAGTCCCGAGGAGGTTCCATATCCAAAGGGAAGCGGGTTCGATTTCTCCGGGTTTTCTCGAAGAACTAGCTTATTCCGCACAACGAAGGCAAGCCCCGGTTCCATTAAACCCTTCCTTGATGTTTTAAAAGTTTTATATCACTTATGTCTATGCTATGTTGCATTAAGTAATTAGAAGTGGAGTAATAACCTAATTGCTGCATTACCATCCTTGTTTATTTCAATACCATCCTTGTTAACTTTGTTTTATTTCGAAAATGCTTAAGTGATGCTTAGCCCCGCTTAATTAGTTAAGCTTTTTCATTAAAATGTTTTTATTTGAGAAGATGGTACTGTTTTTTCAAAAAGAAAGAGATATAGTGATGAATTTGAGATCGGACGGGGCGTAGGTTGAAAGCCGGCGGGATACCTAGCTGTGCTTGTCCCGTGTTGGTCGCTTAAGGACCGTCCGTTGTTTGGATTGTTAAGTTCGGGACTTTTGAACGCAAATACGCTGAGGCCTTCGCAAAGGCACGCCTGATTGGCGATCACCCGCATCGCCGACCCTAACTAGCCACATACTCCGGTAAAGTCGGATCTCGGTGGAGCCAAATCGAATGGCAACCACGCCTTTGGGAGTGGAGAGATGGCGGGAGTACAAGATACCCTCGGTGGGTTAAAGTCCCGTGTTGGAGGTGTATCTTGTATTCTCGGGTGGCGCAGCCCTCGTTCCCGCTTTGGACAAATCGACAAAAGGTTGATATATGCAAGTTTGGGTACTACATATGTCGTGTGGTTAGGGATCCCATTTGGGTATAATCGGTTCATGAATCGCCGTTTGCTTCTCGGTTATGGAGACCCGTTTTTACGCCCATTCATCGTAGTAAATGATGGAATATGTTTTTGAGGAAAGAGAGTTGGAATAAGAGAATATGTTTACTCTAGAATAGGATAACCTAGAATATAAGAGCTACTAATCTGAAATAAAAATATTGAAAGTAAGGATACACTTTTAGTAAGCTTTTTACGCAAAAAGAATTCTTGATTCTTGCTTAAGTCTTACCTTGACTCCTAAGACCAAAGATTCCCGTGTCTTCTCCTATTTTCTTTAGTCGGGTAAGTCTTGTTGAGTACTCCCGTACTCGGGGTTCTTTGACCCTTGTTGCGGGAGCTGGGTCATGAGCAAAAGGCTTGTTTTGGTCCCTGCCGCATGACGGTGTACCGAAGAGGAGGAGGACGAGTAGAGTTGAACCCTCGAGGCGGCCGGTGTTTTATATGTATAATGTTACTCCGATAATATCAGGCTTGTAATAACGATACTTAAGTTTGTGTATTTGAACAAATGATTTGTAAAATTATGGTTATGTAATCCTTCCGCTGTACTCGATGTATTTTGAATAAAGTGTTGTAATACTTTGGAGTGACTTGTTAATGAGATCCTGCTCGGAAGATTAAAAGCACTTTCTAGATTATTGGGAACTCGTGCATAATGATCGAGGGTCTTAATGACAATGATAAGTGCATGTGGGCCCCCGTAATTTAGGAGGTTCCCATTCTGCGAGTTGGGGGCCGCCGCTGCCCAACACCACAACCGCTGGAGGCGCTTTGTCGCGGGCGGTCTCCGGGGCGGTGGGCCTCGATGTGATCGCCGGGCGGTGCGGTCTTGCGATCGGTGATTGTGATGCCCTCGCCGTCGGCGCCCGGGGGGAGGATGGCGCGGCCTCCGCCGCCCCGCCTTGTGGTCGGGTGGACCTTGGCTGGGATGCGGGCATGTGTGACGATGGTGACAGTACAGCTAGGACACCTCTCGCGTCAAGGGCGGCCGTCGCGGAAATCTCCACCGCTCCCTGATTCTGCCCCGGTGCCCGATTCGGTGCTCGTTGTGGACGGAGGGCCTATTGTCGACTTCTTGCGTGGTTGGGGACGAAGGGCCTGGCTGTGGGTCGATCAAGCCGCGTAGTTCGATCCGGCGCCGCCACGATCGCCACCGCCCCACCGGACAAAAAGCACGGCTGGGCCTTGATTGCTTCCCCTAGCCTTGAGGTCGGGGAGACCTCGGCTAGGGTCGAAGCAGCCGCCCGCCCGTTCAAGAACGCGCGCCTCCTCGACGCAGCATTCCCCGGAGTCACGGATGGCTCCATCGATGCAAATCGAGGACGCCCGACGGCAGCGATGTGACCCTCAACGGCGTGCTGCTCCCGGCTTCCGGCCGAGGAGTTAGCTGGCGGGTCCGCCACGGGCATCGGGGGCAGTCGGCATGATCTGCTCTCGTTGTCTTCCTCATCCCACCCGTCCGGCCCCCCCCCGAGCTCATCGTCCCACCCCGCCGCCCCTTGCCGCGCCGCTCCGGCATCCTGGCGAATAGCTCGGGTAGGGCGTTCGGTACCGCCCCGATGGAGCGAGCAGCGGCGACGACGCGTCCGGCGATGACTTTTCCGCCATCCTACCTGGAGGTCGCCTCTCTCGCCCGCCGAGGACTGCGACACCACCTCAGTGGCCGCGCCCACTACCGGGCCGGCCGCTCGCGGTCCGGCAGGCGGGCGGCGCTGGCCACTAAGAAGACGGGAAGCCGCGACGCAGACCCCCGGCACAGCTGGTGAGCTGCATTCCCCGCTCGGCCAGTGGAAGGTCGCGGTTCCCCCCGCAGCGCCGTCACGCCGTGGACGGGTGTCCGCCCCCAACGGAGGAGGTGGTGTGCTTGACATCCTTCCTCGCCAGCGGTACGACCGACGACCCCAACAGAGGCTAACCGGCCGCCACCTCTCCGGAAAATCCCCGCTTTAACGCCTTCGCGACAGGTGCCTCAACTGTTTGTCCTACTCACACCGTGCAGCATCCTCATGCCACTACGGCGGCGCCGCCGATGTCATGGCCTCCACCACCTTGCTAGGGACTGCAAAGGCGCCTCGGCGGCGACACGGTTCTCGGCGAGAGGCCACCCCACCGCGGCGGGCCGTCAACCACGATGCACCATCGGCTGCAGTTGGGGGCCAGGGTCGGAGTCATCCGACGGCGGTTCTCAACTTGGATTTGTGAGTGTAGCGCCGCCCGAATGGTCGCCTCTGGATGTCGGGTCTGGTGCTATTGACGCTCCACCGCCCCCGTTATGACTCAATCCAGTTGCGCCGGCTGTGGGCGTCAGTGAGGGGCGGGATGAAGGGCTGCGACACGACGCGTCCGATGCCGGGCGCCGCCATCGCGACGGATGCACCGTGAAACGTTCGGGTATGTCCCCCCGAAGTGTGTCGATAACGATGCCGGGTTAACTCCCACTGTCGGAGGGCTTTGCGGATGGATGTGGCGGATGGTCGTGACCTGCGGACGACCCGGATGATGCTCGAGGCTTCAGTGGGTCGCCCCGCACCACCCTCGGTCGTGGCGGCCCATGAATCCCACCCAACACGTTTAGAAGCACCTCAGCCTTCGCCTTCCCGTCCTGCCTTGCCCTCGGTGACCACTCGGGGATGGGTGTGCTAGTCACGCCAATGCGGCTCGTGTTCGACGAACCATCCCGCGCGAGGCGGCCACGGTGGGCGATTTGGAGTGGCCACCGGCCGGACCGATGCGGGGCCAACCAAGGTCGCCGCTACCCGGGAGGGTCAGCGATGGCGTCGTGGATACCGTATCGACCCCTGCTAGTGGGGATGCGGTCGCCTCATCAGCCGGCTCCCTTATCGCGAGGTTGAGACGGTTCACAGGGAAGGTGATGCGCAAGGTGTCCTCGCCGTTGTTGCCTCTTCCCGTGCGAAGTCGCCGTCGCCAACGTTGCCACACCGCAGCAGGCGGATCGCCGCCAGCCTCTCTCGCGTTTCCCGCCTGCCAACGGGCGAGATATTGGCGATGCAGCGGTTGGGGTACATCGACCATTGCAGGGAGCCCACAGCTGCGGAGAAGGAGGCGTACGACAACTGCCTCGTGGATCCGAACCCCTCTCACAAGGAGGCGCTGCGGCGGATACTCGCAGGTGGGACGCCGAGGCGATCGAGGCGACGCGCTAGCCGACATGCTTGATCGTCGGAAGCTCCTAGGTTGTTCGATTAGCGAGTAATAGCGTCCTTATATCCTTCTGCTAGGGTAGGCTGACCTGATTGTATAACTCATTCCCACCTAGTGTGTCATTTGTGGCGCGTCGTGTAAACTTTGATTTCTCTCTGCTTAATATAAAAGATGCGCAAACCTTTTGCGTATTCGAAAAAAAAAAAGAGCTCAACAAGGACCTTTTCAGCAAGTGCATGGAGGCTCTGAACAAGTGCTTGTGCGATGCCAAGATGGACAAGAGCAGCGTCCAGGACGTCATCCTGGTGGGGGCTCGACCCGTATCCCCAAGGTGCAGAACATGCTCCGGGAGTTCTGCGGCAAGGAGCTCTGCCGGAACATCAATCCTGACGAAGCTGTTGCCTACGGCGCCGCCATCCAGGCCTACATTCTCAGTGGCGAAACCGACGATAAGAGGTCGGTTAAGCCGCTTCTATGCGACGTCACGCCACTCTCGCTTGGGATTGAGACTAATGTTGATTTTACAATGACCGTGGTGATCCCGAGGAACACTGCGATCCCTACCAAGAAGACGGCGCGTTTCACCACCTGCCACGACAACCAGACCAGTGTGCTATGTTCGGTGTACGAAGGCGAGAGCGCGAGCACCAAGAACAACAACCTACTCAGCAAATTCCAGCTCACTGGCATAACCCCAGCGCCGCGGGCCAAACCCCCGTTTGGAGGTCACCTCGACATTGATGCAGACGGCATCTTGAACGTGTCCGAGGAGGACCTGGACACTGGGAGGAAGAACGGCATCACCATCGTTAACCATGGCGGACGAATGCCCAAGGAGGAAGTCGATCGCTTGGTGAAGATTGAGATTTAAAGGTGAGGGGTCAACTCATGGCTTCAGCGTAGCTTTATTATAGTGCAATGGGTCATGTGTATGGCCATAGCCTAGTTTAAAGGCGTTACTTAGAACAAAGCCAAAGAAGAAGAATTGGTATACTTATTTATCCCAAGCACGTAGGATCAAGGAAACGTGGTTTGGCCAACGATTTAAAAACACCGGTTATAACTGATTTGTACCTTTCGTTTCCCTCTGCTATAGTTTACAGTGTTAGTGCTCATCACGCAATGAGATCGACTCTTGTCAGGTGTTTTACTGATCACAAGTAAAATACATCCCCTTATTAGATTAGGTGTTTTGACTGAATTTGCAGCATACCTGCACTACAGGCAAGTTGTTTTCACGGTTAAAACTGTGCTTCGCCTGCACCTGATACAGCAGAATGCAGACGCCCCCCCGAGCAATTCAGCAATCGTTTTCTCCCGTCAAAGATTAAAAAGAATTTTCTACAACGACATCAATGTTCAGCTTTGCTGGCATCGCAATTTCGCTTAAACAGGTGCTGCCAGATACTCCACCAGTGAATTAAGGAAACAATCCAGCTCCACAGTGTCACTAGGACTTGCAGAGACAAAGGAGAAGTTGAACAGAAAATCAATATTTGAACTAATTCTACACGTTGATATAGTGAAACTAGCTAGGGTGTAGCTAGTGAAGACGTATATGAGCATTATCCATTGATTGGTATACTTGTGCAATCTGCAGACAGCAGACACCATCTGAAAACGTGCATGGCTCTTTGTCCTCTCTGGACCTCTGGTGGCAAACCGCTGACGCTGGACCTCAGGACCACGGGGCGCGTGGGGGAGGCTTAGCTTGTGCTTGTGAGGGTGACGTGAGATCGCCATGGAGATCAGGACTGGTTGTGCTTGTGAGGGTGACGCAGCCGAGCTCAGGACCGGTTGTTATTTAGCCGTGCGAGGAGAGGTTGTCTCTGAGTGCCTGGCTGGCTGTGACTGTGAGTGTGGAAACAGGGAGGGTGCTTCTTCTATATACAGGCACAGCGCTTGCTCTTTTTGTTCGACGACTGCGTTGCATTGCACTCAGTCAGGAAGGAAAAAAGCGTGGTTGCTGCGGAGGGGAGAGGAAGGCTCTTCCCCGGCTCGCGGCGGCCATGGCAAACAGGAAGGCCAAGCCTGCTTCTGCTTGTGTACTACTTGAAGCATTGCTGCTGCAAACAAAGCACAACAACTGTATGTAGCCTTCCAACAAGTCACAGTGCAGCCGACCAACGTGCAGCCAGAACCTACCAGCTCATTTGTACGTGCTGTATACAGTATAGATACGGTCTACCAAATCAATATTCTAATAGAGGTACATATATAGGAAAAACTCTCTAGGTATATATGAAAAAGTCTCTTTTTTCTTGCTCTAACTTTCACGAAAGTCCATTTTTCCTCTCTCAATTTCAAAACCGGCCAAACCACCTCCATCAATTTTTCAAACCGTGCATTTTACCTCCTACTAGAGCGGTTTGCTACACTTACTGTGGTTTTCGTCTTCCCATTTTTATATATTTATTTCCGCTAAATCTTTGAAAAAACCAAAGTAAATCATAGAAAAATCATAAAAAGCACCCCCCCACCCCCACCCCCCCGCGTCGTCTCCGTCTGAGGCGACTCGCCCTCTGCCGCCGAGACCCCCCTCACCCCGGCCGCCCAGCTGCCTCTTCTCCACTAGCGGTGGCGGCGGCCCCGTGGAGAGGCGCCCAACAAGGCTAACCTCCGCATTTCTACCTCAATCTCGCTCCTTCCCCGCCCCCAAGCTCTGGAGCCGGAAGAAGAATGATGGCGGGCGTCCGGCCAACGAGCCGGATCCGTGGCCTGCGGGGCCGAATCCGGCGATCCCGCCCCGGATCCGCGGGGCCTAGGCGGCCCGCGATGCTGTTGTGCTTTCGCGGGTGGCGTGGCAAAGGTGTCGGTGGTGCTGGATCCGCCGCGACCATGACCGGAGGGTGGGGCCCATGGCTCCTGCACCGGATTTGATTTGCATGCGCGGCGCCGAGCACCAACGCTGTGGGCCCAGGTGCGGGGTGCTCATCGCCTTCTCCGTCGAGCCTCGCTGGGAAGAACACGGTCGGCGCCGCCGGGTGCCGCGACGGCTCGGCCGGCGGGTGGTGCGGGATCCGCGTGGGGACTGCCCGATCCGGCGGCGGTGGCGTGCGGGGTGTCGGTTCGTCTGTCTCTACTAGATGCCGGTGGTTCTCACCTCACGAGCGGGGGCGTGGCCCCGACCTCATCCTCGGGCATCGTTGTCATCCGCAAGCTTGCGTTGCAGGTATATGAGTTCAGGTGAAACCTGCCTGCGTGTCTAGGCAAGCGGTGATGGCGCAATTTCGGCGTCATATCCCTCCTTGGAGGTTCCGTTGTCGACTCCATTACTTGTTGTTGAGTCTGCTCCTCCGGTCTTACTTGCACCTACCAGGTCTCGGGCGTTCCGAGCTTGGGGCTCCGGTTGTCGATGGTGGTGTCTGTGGGCATCACTACCCTTGTTGAAGGCATCGATACAAGCACACCTGTTTCCATACATGCATGCTCGCCGTGGTCTCCCCTTGTGTTCTCTCCTACTCTTCCCCCTCCTTGTTTTGGTTTAGACCCTCCTACCTATCACGGGCTTTTGCACATATTACTCCCTAGTGAGTGATCGCTCTCAACGGCTTGCTTTGCCGACATCCAGATTGCCTGGGTTGCTTTGCCTCATCATATGCTGGGTCACGGGGGCCTTGATCACCTTCTCTGGATACCCTCGTTCTCCTTCTGCTTACCCTCTCCCTTTGGGGCTTCCTTTCTTCCAAATGGCGGAGGTGGGCATCGGTTGGAGCCCAGATGCGCTCATAGGCGGTGCTACTCACGGCTATCGCCTGTGGCTCCGACTCAATGCCTCATAGCTCTTGGTTGTCGTCTGTCGGATCTCACTTAATACCTTACAGCTGCGCGTGGTCTGGAGTTTATCGAAGCCAGTCTTTTTGTTGGTGGCACAAGTTAGGAAGTACTGTGTGCACTCGCCCCGGTTGGTACGCAAAAACTAGTGACCGACTCATGTTGTTTCGTTGATGTTGTTGTTGTTGTCATCGTCGTCGTTGTGTTAAGCATTGTAATCTCTCTCCCCCCTCTCATGTACTCTGACCTTTGGGGTCATTTGTTGTACTAGGTGCCTAGCACCCTCCACCCACCGAGGATTTTCTAGAATATGTGGTAAATGGAAAAGGTGGAGACTTTTCGTCCCCCCCCTAAATAACTCAAAAAAAAAATTCGTAAAATAGAAAATTACAATTTTGTTGAACTCCACATAAGTAGATATACACAATGAACATATAATATTGTATGCTTTAGTACAAAGTTTTTTGCTATTATTTGGTCAAAAAAAAAAAAAGTTTTTGCTATTAAGGTTGTGCCTTTTTACCTTTTATTTATTTCAACTAAATCTTTTAAAATGCATAGTAAATTACATAAAAATCATAAAATAGAAAATCTGATTTTGTTAGACTCGGAGAGGAGTGTATCGAAACAGTTTCCTCCATTGCACCACAATGCAGGGGCCGCCATCCTCCCTCCACGAGATCTAGTCTCGACCCGTCCTCTCCGACCACTCCTCGATAGGAAGTAGGTCCTTGTTGACACCTCTTAAGCTACACTTTTATATCTCAACTAAACATATAATAAGGGTATAAAATGAATATAAACATAGATTAGGGGCTTTACTAACACAGTTCCACAAGTTTTGGTGATTTATATCTTTTCAGGGACTTGACAGGTAAATGCCGGAAAACTCAGAGATAACTTCCCATATAATAAGAAGATTAGTCAATGGTGAATTTCAATCCGAAAAGTGAACTAAAACATTCTAGAAGACACCGAGAAGACACCAGGAGAAGTCTGACACCCTGGGGCCACCAAACCCTGGCGGCCGCCCGAGAGGATTAGGCCGGTCGCCAGGTGGGGACAGGATGTCAGCCTCATCTTCCTAGGTCGGTTTCAAACCGACTTTGAGGTTGTTTCTACACTGTTGTTGAAGGTCGGTTTGATCCAAGGGTCCATATTCGTCGACCACGACTATATAAGGATGACCCTACCTCTGACCTAAGCATGAAAATCATTATTCATCAGACTCGACTCTAATCAACAGCTAGAGCCATACCTCTCTAAATAGAAGAGCTGAGATCAAGTTGAGAGAGATAGTTAGAAAGTTGAGAGATAGATCAAAGAACTTTATAAGAGTTCTAGATCTGTTCTTGAGAGATAAAGAGTAGAGTAGAGGAGAAGAAAGGGGAAGTACCGGATCTGTCGGTGACTCCTCTACGCTTGTACCTCTGGGATCAAAGGCTTTATTGCACTTGATCTTGAGACTTCTTTGGTGGATCAACTTCATATTTAAGTAAGATCACTTGTTTATATTTCTTTCGGTTTACGACTCTTTAGAGTACTTCAATTCTTGTCGCTCTTGAGTTGAAGTTGTTACCCCTAGTGCAAGCGTGGTGTTTGGACTAGATAACTCGTAAATACACCCTACCTTCTGGAGCGTGGCAGTTCATGGTAGTGACGGTACCATTGATTCCTTTGGAGTCCACTTCCCGTTGGATAGGCCTAGTAGGAGCTAGTTTCTTGGAGGAATTGTAAGTTTCGACCTTGTTTTTCTTTGAGTACGTCCCCATTAAGAAATATCTTCAAGCCTTACAAGGATATAAACTAGACAACCATAAACATCTTCTCAACCTTTATTTATTCTCCAGACCTTCCTACAATCTTAGGGATTCAGTTTAGTCTCATTACCCTCACACCATTCTCCTTGTGGATTCGATATTTAAAACCCTCTCCCGGGTGAAGTGCTCATTGTATCTAAACTCGCTTTGCGCAGACTATACAAATTATAAATATTTCGTGGGATAACTTTTACCAACAAGCATTTCTGGCGCCGTTCTTGGAGAACGATTCTTTGAACACGTGAGCTAAACTAAATCTTGTATCATATCCTTAGTATAGATTTTTCTTTTTATCTTTTCAAAACCACTATCCAAATGGATAATACCCCCCTTTACCAATACTTGGCACCCAATGGGCAAGCTTGTAGACCTGTGCTATCATCTAAACCTATCTGTGCTGGTTCTTATGAGTTTCACCCTAGGTTAATAGAGATGGTCCGAAATCATACATTCTCGGGGAGAATCGGGGCGAAAACCTTTTCCTTCATCTCCAAACTTTCAAGGAGACATGTAAATGCCTCCATATTGAAGGCATGTCCCCGAAACTATCCGATGGGCGCTCTTTCCATTCTCTTTGAAAGGAAAAGCTCGCCATAGTACAATCGAAATAAAGAGAGAATGAGTGGCACTTGGGAAACTTGCTTAAATGATTTTTGTGCGATTTCTATCCCATGTCCAAATTAGTCAACTTTAGGCTCTCGATCCTATCCTCCAAACAGAAGGATAATGAATCTTTGAGTGCCTACTGGGAGCGTTTTGATCTTCTTTCCAAATCTGGACCTAATCTAGCCATACCAGACCATGTTCTAATTCAACATTTTTATATTGGTCTGAATAGAAAATCTAGAAAATAATTGAACACCTCTGCGAATGGATCCTTCATTCACCTTTCAATCCCTGAATGCATAGCTGTCTTAAACAAAATAGTGAAAAACAAGGAGGATGATCCAACCTACAGAGGAAATACTTAAAAATAGAAGAAATCGTAGAAAAAAAGAAGAAGGATTAGCTAAACCAAATTCTTTACAAAATCCGAACCTTTAGATTTAGAAGAACCGAGAGGTCACTTCGATCTCGACTTCTTATTCGATATCGAGGATGATCTCTTTACAGATTATGGAAACACCTCGAGATATCGATCGTAATCTTAGAAGGCTAAAACATCACAACCTTATCCTTTAGACCCTTCTGATTGGGCACATTTAAAGGGAACCGCAGAAGAGCTTGTCTCAATCATAAGTAGCGAATGGACAGAAGAATCAGAGCTTTCTTCTGATGTAATCCGTTTGGATTCACCTTCTGTACCTATTCGTTGCCAAATTGATAAGAACCCTTTTGATGCTCTCTACAATCCTATTATGGGTATAAATATCATGGCATTATCTTTTGCTCATGAACTCCTCAAAAATAACCACTACAAAGTTGTTATTAAGACCTTCAGTACAAATTGTCCAAAGCTCAGGAATTCTTTATGTACTACCAATCAAGGTTAATAATACCATGGTACACCTTAGCTTCTATATCTTTGATATCATGGAGTTTGACCTGCTGATAGGACAACCAATAGAAAGGCTTACTTTTAAAGGACAACCCGGAGAATTAGACTTTCAGCTAGACGAAGATCTTAAACTTTCATTATCTATAGTCCAAGCCATTCATGCTAAAACCGAGTCTTGTCCAGAACCAGACCCTATGGAGGAAGTTAAAGAGGCCACTGTAGAATATTTTGTGGAGTCTAATCAAGAGGACGATTTAGAGTTCTTTATTGAAGAAGAGGATGAGAATCCTACTACTTCAGATTTGAGAACCCACCTAGACCTCCTATTGAACTTAAACCTTTACCACCGGGCCTCACTTATGCTTTCATAAATCAAGATCCGAGTCTCCCCGTGATCATAAATGATAAACTTACTCGCAAACAGGACTCTTAGGGCCGATAACTATCTTAGAAAAACATCGCTCAACCTTGGGCTATTCACTCGATGACCTAAAAGGAATTAGTCTTGCTCTCTGTACTCATCGTATTCCTACAAATCCAGATATACCCCCATCTATAGAGCCTCGGCGTAGACTTAACAATGCGATGAGAGATGTAGTTAAGAAGGAAGTTCTTAAGTTATTACACACCCGGATTATATATCATGTGCCACATAGCGAGTGGGTAAGCCATGTACAAGTTGTGCCTAAGAAAGGAGGCATGACAGTTGTTAAAAATGATAAAAGGAATTAATTACTCAAAAGAACCGTTACGGGATGGAGAATATGCATAGATTATAGAAAACTAAACAAGGCTACAAAGAAGGATCACTTTCCATTGCCTTTCATTGATGAGATGTTAGAGCGATTGGCAAATCATTCTTACTATTATTTCCTTGATGGATATTCGGATAACACCAAATCCCAATCCATCCTAGTGATCAAAGCAAAACCACTTTTACATGCCCATATGGAACTTATGCTTATAGAAGAAGTCTTTTAGGTTATATAATGCACCTGCTTCTTTTCAAAGATGTATGATGTCTATATTTTCTAAAATGATTGAAGAGGAAGTTTTCATGGATGATTTTTCTGTTTATGGAAAAACTTTTGATGATTGTCTAGAAAACTTAGACAAGGTTTTGCAAAGATGTGAGAAAAATTACTTAGTCCTTAATTGGGAAAAAGGTCATTTTATGGTTAGAGAAGGGATAGTGCTTGGTCATCTTATTTCGAAAAGGGGAATAGAGGTAGACAAAGCTAAAATAGAAGTCATAGAACAATTGCCTCCCCCGTGAATATTAAAGGGATACGAAGTTTTCTAGGCCATGCCGGTTTCTATCGTAGATTCAAAAAAAGATTTTTCACATATTGCTAGACCACTTACCAGCTTGTTAGCCAAGCATGCTCCCTTTGTTGTTGGTGATGCTTGTCTTAAAGCTTTTGAAACTTTGAAAATGGCTCTTGTTTCTACGCACCAATTATCCAACCCCCGATTGGTCTTTGCCTTTTGAAATTATGTGTGATGCCAGTGACTACGCTGGGGGGGCAAAGTGTTAGGGCAAACTAAAGACAAGAAACATCATGCTATTGCTTATGCTAGTAAAACTTTAACCGGACCACAACTTAATTATGCTACCACTGAGAAAGAGTTGCTAGCAGTTGTTTATGCTATAGATAAGTTCAGATCTTATTTGGTAGGAGCTAAAGTAATTATTTATACCGATCATGCTTGCTTTGAAATACTTGCTCAACAAGAAAGATGCTAAACCTCGTTTGATAAGATGGATTTTGTTACTCCAAGAGTTTGATTTAGAAATTAGAGATAAGAAAGGAGTAGAAAATTTCATTTGCCGATCATTTGTCTAGAATGCATTTTGAAAAATCAAATGAATTGCCTATTAATGACTCACTCAGGGACGATATGTTTTATCGGATAACCCATACCGATCCCTGCTATGCAGATCTTGTTTTTTTTTGAACGAAAACCATGGGGCAAAGCCCCCTATGCAGATCTTGTTAATTTTATGGTTGCAGGATATGTAGCACCAGGTGCAGATAAGAAGAAGCTTGTATATGAGAGTCGTCACCACTTATGGGATGAGCCATATCTCTTCAGAGTACTCTGATGGGCTACTCAAAAGATGTGTGCGAACAGAAGAAGGACTTCAGATCATTGAAAGATGTCACTCATCACCATATGGAGGACATTATGGGACATTCGTAACACATGCAAAGATCCGGCAAGCAGGATTTTTCTGGCCAACCATGTATCAAGACACAAAAGATTTCATACGAAGATGTGGAGCTTGTCAGAGGCACGGAAATATCAATACAAGATGCTATGCCTCTAACAACCAATCTCCGATATAGAGCTCTTTGATGTCCGGGGAATTGATTACATGGGACCATTTCTAAAATCCGGAAACTATAAACATATCCTAGTAGCAAAGTGGATTACGTTTCAAAATGGGTAGAAGCTTTGCCATGCAAAAAAAACCAGATGGCGGTTTCAATCAAGATGTTTAAAGAAACTATTTTTCCAAGATTTGGAGTACCTCGAATGGTAATTAGTGACGGAGGAAGCCATTTTATTGATAGAAGATTCCGACAGTATTTATTGAAACATGGAGTTCGTCACAACATTGCTACAGCTTACCACCCTCAAACAAGTGGACAAGCAAAGACTTCAAATAAGCAAATTAAGAACATCTTACAGAAAAAAGTTGAAGAAATGGGAACTAAGTGGAAGGATAGACTTCCGGAAGCATTATGGGCATACAGGATAGCCTACAAGACACCAATCGGAATGACACCTTATCAACTTGTCTACGACAAAACCCAATCATTTACACCTCAGAGCTTGAGTTCAAGGCTCACTAGGCAATCAAGAGATGGAATATGGATCTTGATGCCGCAGGAGTTCAGAGGAAGATGCAATTATCGAATTGGAGGAATGGAGAGAGAAAGCTTATCATAATGCAAGATCTATAAAGAAAGAACCAAGAGATGGCATGACAAGAAGATTAAAATAAAGACTCACTCCAGAGATCAGGTATTACTTTTTAATTCCAGGGTAAAATTATTCGGGCATGGAAAACTTCGGAGTAAATGGGAAGGACCATTCAAGGTGGTAAATTCATCATCACATGGAGCAATTACTCTTCAAGGCTCCGAAGGTAAGTTATTCAAGGTAAATGGCCAACGTCTTAAAATTTTCTATGAGCCCGATAAGCCTGATGAAATAAATAAATTAAATGAATTAGATGAAATAGGCTTTATGATTTATCCAACCCAAAGAAATTAATTTTCGTAGAACTTGTTTTTGTGGGCCAAAAGTATAAGCATTACAATTAGAATAGAGGTAATAGACCATAGGAAAAAGGTCGTAGCACAATGCAATCAGGCACCGGCGCGGCCGGCCCAAATGGGTGGCGGCCGCCGTGCCTTTACCTCCTCTCTTTTCCATTTTTGACCCGGAATACTCTAGAACTTGACCATTGTAATGACGAATATTCTGAGTTATTAAAGTAGGAAAATATCGCGAGCCTTTCCATCCTATTTCATTCACCTCTGCCTATATAAACAAGCCCCATCTGATCATTTAATCTCATCTTATTCATCCTCCATCAAGACCGACGACTAGCACCACATATTTTCACCATGAAGAACACCGAGACCCGTATGGTGGTCTATGATCCGATCAAGGCAGCAACCAATTTGTCCAACTCCATGGCTATAGTTCCAGATAAGCCGAAGCCATTAGTTGCGATCAATCCACCACCTTTGAATCCGAAGTTCACATGGACAGTTGCTTGCACAGAACTTGATGGCTGCGCGACATGAGCTTAGCTACATCTAGACGTTTAGATGTTCTGGAGAAGAAAATACAACGATACTTGAGAAGTTAGGAATCCTCGAGCGCATTCTGAATAAGGATATGTAATACGCTCGAGATTATAAGAACACTTGTTGAGTCAGTTAGTTATCAAGTCAATTTTGCTTTGAATTAGAGTTTCGAGTAGAGTCAAGTTTGTCTGAGTCAATAATAAGTTTGGTTGAATAAATAAAGAGTGCTCTTCCTTTTAATAAATTGTTGATCCATTAATAAATTGTTTTCTAATGAAGTGCACCCGTGCACCGGGCGTCGCCCCTGAATGGGCCTGGCGGCCGCCAGCCTGCTGCCTCCCCTCATTTCCATCTTTGCTCCAGGAATACTCTAGAACTTGCCCATTGTAATGACGAACATTCTGGGGTCATTTATGTAGGAAAGTATTGCGAACCTTTCCATCCTATTCCAGACACCTCTGCCTATATAAACGAGCCTCATTTGATCATTTAATCTTATCTTATTCATCCTCCATTAAGACCGACGACCAGCACCACCTATTTTCACCATGAAGAACACCGAAACCCGTATGGTGGTCTATGACCCGGCTGTGGCAGCAGCCAACTCATCCAATCCGCCTCCATCAACTTCAACAGCCATAGTTCCATACGAGCCAAAGCCTTTAGCCACTATCGATCCACCACCCACTGATCTTAAGCCTACACGTGGACAATTGTACGCAAGAAGCTTGCTGGCTGCACGTCGCGAGATAGCCATGAAGAAGAAGATCCCAGTTCCTGAAGGCACCAAGCTCTTTTATTTTCTTTTGAAAAAAGAAAAATGGACGCTCCAGGACGCAATGAACAGCTTGCCAACGTCCAGTGGGACAAGTTTGGCAATATTAGAAAGAGTAGCTACACGGATTCCCGTCTTGTTGTTGATGGAGTACGTGCTACGTGCTACTCCTGATCAAGCTCATTTCATCCAGCCTAGAGAAGCTGCTGAGCCGATGCCCAAGCCAGGAAGGATGACGATGGCGGAGCTACGTGCCCACCTCTCTAAAAGAGAAGATGGAAGTGTCTGGAGGGTGAGTAGAACCCACATCTTTAATGAGAAGAAATAAAAGACACAAGTTTAGAGTGAGCAGAGTCCACCTCTCTAAAAGAAAAATAATAAAGATAGCCCATGAATTGAATATCCTGTCAGCCAACCTATATGAGCCTAACCTATTGTGCTCTGTTATTATATACTCTATATTATAGTATGGCATGTGTGCCATACTTACATGTATTATAGTTGAATATTTTCATATTATTTTTGAGTTCAGCAAAAAGATTGTTGTCATGTATTGAGTACAAAAGAAGAGGAAACACGTACGACTATGTTAGGTCAACCTTCTTTACCACTCGATAGTACTTAATATAACTATATATAATTTTTTCACGTATTCGAGAAAACAAAAAGTAAATTCCTGAAATTTGTATTTTAGTGTGCTTTGTTGACTTACTAGTATTATTTGACATTACGATGTATAGTTATGTGTTCGGCAACCGTGGTCACTTTTTTTTTTTTTTGCAGAGGTACAAGGATGGCTGGCATGCATACAAATACTTAATTTCATCAGTAAAGAACTAGGTATAAATTTTGTGGCTACTAAACCAATTATAAGAACGTAAGCTGTACTGGAAACAGATATATGAGCAAGACAATGTAACACAGGTGCAATCAAATAGGAAATACTTACAGAGTATTACTTCACGGGCTTTCAGATGCTTCGAAGGGCCGACGCCTGAGTATCTTTCTTTTTAAGATTCTTTGCATTTTTAAGACACGTTAGTCCATGAATCAAAATCCATATGCCCCTTGAGCACAACATCAAATATGTCTTTTTTGTTGCGTATCTGACAGAACAAATCATATTGAATAGCAATTTAGTATTTTTAACATACATGGTAGAATCTAACAGTTGAATTTCTCAGCTGAGCCAGTTCATAGCATGAATGTAGTACTTCAAAAGCAAATACATGGAAAAATCGAGTGGAAAGCTGACCTGTTTTAAGTCACACATACTCCATGCATAACTTCTGACGAATAAGGCCCGGGCTTAGTATGTAATGTAGTCCTGTTAAGAAAAATCCAATCAGATGTTAGTATCACTTGATGTGGCTAGGCACGTGAAGAAGGTGCTTCCTAATGACTGAACGCAGGCGTAGGCAGACGAGTGCTAGGCGGCCGGATGGCTGTGCGCGCCTTTTGAGCCCGCCGCCGCAGCTATACGTTACTGTCCATTATATGCTTAGTTTGTGTAGTTAACAATTAGCATGTAAACTCATATTTTATATGGAGGAGAGGTTATTTTATCCTATTTGAAAACAATGCGGTACTATTTTTTAATTTTCATAAAGTTTTCTAAAATTTGGAACAAACCTACCATGGACCCATTCTAAATTGGGCTAGGCCCAATTTAAGTCTTAACATTTCGATTTTTATTTGCCAATCAATTTCAAATTCAATAAATAAAACATATTAAAAGACAAAACTAGCGTGGACCGATTCGGTCTAGGCCCAATTTAAATCTCAACATCTTGTTTTCTGAGTTAATCAATTTCAAAATCAATAAAACATATTCAAAATGAGATGTATTTATGGTATGTATTAGATTATTATTTATAATACATGTATACTTTTTTTCTCTAAATCCATTTTTTTCGACGGAGGTTAGTGTTTTTAGTTGACATATTTGTAACATGATGGGTAACAAATGACTTAAAAATCATGTTTGTCTAAATCTACCCGTAATTAAACCATGGGTACTTTAATTGCATCACCATATTCGTCTTTGCTCAAAAGTGACATGCAGTTCTAACAGAAAAAATAATGGCCTACTGTTCATCATAGGAGAGACGATTGTAACCTTTTGACATTTTTTTTTTTCCCAAATTATTTTTTCTTTTAGCAATACCAATTTACATCTAAAATATACTTAGTACACAATAAGATATTTATTTGAGGTCATTTATTTCCACAAATGTAACGATATTGTTCACTTGCTTCGCTGCACCCACGGCACCACACGTGATTTTTGCTAGTAATATTTCATTTTGGTACTCATATTCCACAGTAGTGCCACGGATTGGTCCAAACTAAAAAAAAAAAAAAAAAGGATTGGTGCGAACTCAGCATTAGTCATCGGATGCCCGCAGAGGTTCAATCTTTCAGCTCTGAATGGGCTTGGAATGCTGACTGTTGTTCAAGTTCAAACTTCCAACTTTGAAAAGGAACATCACAATTCACAAAAGCAGGTGTCCATCACAAAAAACTAATTGTTGGTCGTGCACACAAAATCGACCAAGGCAGCTTGGAATATTTGCATGATTGCATCCAACTGTATGCCATCCTCATCTCCATTTCTGTTTTATCCAACGAACAAGTTTCGTTAGAGAAGGGAGGGAGAATCGGTCATGGCACAAGCAAACGGCTTGCCATGCTACTCCACTTCTTCCAACTTTGTCTAATCATCAGAAGCATGAATCGATCGATCTATCCGACTGATTGGTTGAGCTCCTCCTGCTCCCGTTTCTATGTGCAAGAGGGTTCTCTAAGACAAGTGATTATTCTTTATGGGAAGACAATTCTCTGACATAAGTGATTATGTGACTAAGGCCTTGTTTAGATGGCTAAAGTTTCTAACCTTTTTCCCACTCTCTCCATCACATCACATTAAATACACCAAAAGACATATATTTAGAGTATAAAATGTAGGTTAAAAAATAACTAATTACACAGTTTAGATCTACATTGCGAGATCGATTCTTTTGAGCCTAATTACCCCATGATGGGATAATATTTACCACTAACAAACGAAACGTGCTACAACAGTAATGATGTGACATAGGAGCAAAATTTTAGCCATCTAAACAAGGCCTAAGAATTCTTTTCCTAGAGTAGTCTCTATACACAAATTGATACAATACATGAAGTTAATCAAGATAAGCTATTCTTTCCGCTCCTAATTTATTTATTTTAGATAATCATTTCACATAATCATCACTCGTGAAAAAAAAAAAGTCTGATAGCGTTTCTCTTCAGCCTAGAACATAACCCTATTTAGGATTATGTTGAAATATTAGGTAAATTTTAGATTATTTTCATAATATATCTACTAGATTAAACATATGCAATAAACTAGCATGCGAGATTGAACAACATATAACATGACAGAATCATAGCAACTGGTGTAAGCACAACTAGCACAACACATACACCGATAGATTGAACAGATTGAACATGATAAAACAAATGTAATACCGGCCGATGTAGAAGTCGCAGTCGACGGTCGCCGCGAGCTTAGTCGATGAGCGTTCCTTTGCCGATGATCCCGTCTTGCGAGCCTTACGGCGACGAGATGATTTGTTGATGAAGAACTATCGTGTAAGATTTGAGAGCAGTCGCAAGAACGAGCGCTTCTTCTCCCGGTGCGGATCGCAAAGACAACGGTTACGAAGACTGCCCCGCCCGGCGGCTGTGCACGTGAACGATCGGGCTCGGCGGCGGCGGCGCAGTGAGAAGAGGAAAATAGTATTTTACTACTTTTGGATTTTCTAATTGAAATTCGCAATTGTAGTTGTTATATTGTGTTTATTCCTAGCAGGCTTGGTACAAATATATAGGGAGGAAAAACTCCCTATCTCCACATCAACTAGCAATATGGTACTAATTGATATCACACCTCCCACCTTTACTCAAGGGCTAAAACAATAAAGCCCATTAGGGAACACAAATATTGAGCCTTTGAAATTTATCAAAATTTCTTTATATAAATTTTAGAGACTATTCATATATAAATTCTAACAAAATAGACCCTATATATCATACAAAGAGAGAGAAACAAGATTCATTGGCCTTGTATTGAAGCCGATGCGGTCAGATGAGGAGAAATGAAGTCGAGAACAATGACAACAAAAAAAAAAAAAAGGCGTAAACGAGAGTTGAAGATGTGGAATTATGCATTTGTTTCTCTACACAAGCTTTGATGATATGATAGAAACAAGGGGAAAGAGACCATACAAACCATAGTTTCTGACATAATCGATATTGGTTGTTTTTAATCCCAATTTAAATGTTATGTTGAAAATTTGCACAAAGCATAACTCAAATTGTTGGATTGAACTCAAACTTTCTCATGTCCCAAACAAATGTATTTCTCGTTTTTTATGAGCAAGTGATCTCAAATTTGATAAACTATATACAAAAATGACCAATAATTATGGTGCATACGAATCAACGTTGGATTAACTATATATAAATATGTTTTTATAGATAGATCTATTTAAACATACAAATGTTCGTACTATTTTGGTGTACCAGATTTCTAGTGTCTTTAAACAAAATCACATCTTTTTTTAAGTTAACGTATACTATAAACGTCCATTTAAATTCGTCTAAATTCTAAACAAATGACATATCATCCGTGAGGCACCCTGAGGTATATCTTTGCATTCTTTGCTTCACAATGCGTGGCACCAATGAATCAACATCTCCTTAACATCAAAATCAGTATACATGGTTATTTCTTATTTTTGTGACATTTATATTTATATGTACTCCGTAGAAGATATATATTGTTTGTCCCCAAAAATGTCACCAACCAATCACACTATCAAATGACTGACCCTTTTGGGCCTTCCTTTTTTTTGAAACTTTGAATATTCCCTTCGTCTGGTTGGGCTTGGCTTCAGGTACCTAAAAACCACCTAACCCTAACTCGGATGATGACCTGATTGATTGAGGGGGAAAAAAACGCAGAAGAGGGGGAAAAAAAAAAAAAAAGTGGGGAGGAACGCGCACGCGCACACTTCCTTCCTTTCTTCTCCTCCTTCCCCGCGGTGGTGTCCCTCTCTTCTCCACCTCTTCGCTTGGCCGGTGGGGATGCGGCGGCTATGGCGGTGGTACCAGCAGTGCCTGGCCACGCACCCGGTGCGCACGCAGGTCGTCAGCTCCGGCATCCTCTGGGGCCTCGGCGACATCGGAGCGCAGGCCGTCACCCACCACTACTCCGCCCGCCGCGGCCACGCCAGCAGCCCCCTGAGGTAGCAGCAGCAACAGCCCCAATCGGCCACCCTATTACCGCTCCCTTCCCGGTCCGTGCTCGTATTCCTTCCGCCAGTTCCTGAACAGGGTCGCCCTGGCCCCGGGATTGGCGAGCTGTTCCTATTCTTGCCCCGACCTGGTGGCTCCTTGAGCTTTTGCGTGCTGTTCTGACCTAGAATATAGCATATACCCGCTGTTAATGCTTATCGGTTCGGAGGAGGTGCCGGTTTGATCGGTAACCTCAATCAGTGTCAAGCCAGCCAACTCTGAATGCTGCGGATAATGCCTGGATTTGTGCCTTGTTTTCTTCAGCTTGTGTGTGGTTACCAACCAAGAAGCTAGTGGTTTGGTGTGGAACACCTTGACATGTTAAAGATTCTTCGTTTCTAGTGCCAAGAGTCTTGTCAAATCTATCTATCTATTCTTGTGGATATATCTATTGTGGTGCTGTTAGTGACAACTTATATGAACTGATAGTCCTCTTGTGGCAATACATCAGGCATGGGATAGGAGTTCTGAATCATCAGTGATGTCTGATGTCACTCCATTTGGGGTAGTATTGGAGCCTTTGTTTTGCGATTAAGAGGAGTAAATGGGTAATGAGATGTTGAAGCCACCGCCATCCCCACTTTCAAAAGATGGACGTTTGCCTGCTAAATTGATTATTCTGCAAATCGGGTTAATGTTCTGTCCATGTGATTTATTGTCGACCTTTGGTTGCTGGGACCTTCAGGGTGGTTATAGTTTGCGGTCCATTTTGATGGGTATGGCAAAATAAAGTTGGGGTGGGCTTCTTTGTATTCTGTTAATACGTACTAACTAATAGAGTTACACTTTTCATTTCTTTCTTTGATAGTAATGGTTAGTCATTTGTCTTGGTTGTCTTAGCTTCAGATGTGCTTGTTTGTTCTTTCAACTGAGCATTGCCAGCATTGTGAGCTTGATTTGATTATCGTTAATATGTATCACTCCGTTTCCAAATTGTAGTTCACTTTGGCTTTTCTAGATCCATTTCTTTTACTATGTATCTAGACATAGTGTATAACTAGGTGCATAGCAAAATCAATGTATGTAGAAAAGCTAAAGTGAACTACAATTTGGAACGGAGGGAGTATCTAGGTAACATGCTTGGCTTCTTTCTAAGCAGCAAAGCAGCCTTTGAATTACTTGTAACTAGAGTTCATTTGTTGGGTTTTTTTCTGTAAATAAAGTCAGTGCAGTGCAGCTGAAGGGCTGATTATGTTTGCTATGTATTGGCCAGTTAGTTGAAACAAGATATTTATTGTTGTTCATGCTGCATTTGTTCAGATATGAGATTGGAAATTCAAGGAATCCTGACTGGCATTTCATTTTGTCTTGGGGACCCCCTATAAACTACCTGTGCCTCCATGGGCAGTCTCTTAATTATTCTTTGTTTGGGTGTCTACTGCTGTTTTTTTTCATTCTTCAACTTCATTGTTACCCATTCAACAAAACTTTGTTGCTTGTACAGGATAAAGATGAAGATAAAGAGTTCAAAGTTGATTGGAAGAGGGTGGGTATCACGAGTTCCTTCGGATTTGCTTTTGTTGGTCCAGTTGGACATTACTGGTTAGTTCCTGTATTTTATAACATGATCATAGGTTCATGTTTTACCATTATTAACAATGAAAAAATCGTAACCATAGTCCTACGCTCTCAGTCTCACAATCACCACACATCACAGAACACCAAACACAGTAACACACTCATGTAAAATAACAAATTATAGGATAATAGAGATTTAGAGAAGATAAAAAGGGCAAAGTGAGGATGTAATCCCAATTATGCACTGCTATTCTCTGTTTTAGGTATCTAGGTGATATTATAAGTGGCAGTTCATGGTGTCATATTATCAATAAGGACTTGACAACTGCTTCTTGAAAACTAAATAGATCTAAAAACACATGAGTTGCTTGAATACGCTGGGGGTACTTTCTAGATGTAACAGGTTTATTGGAAACCTGGATATTTAATACTAAGGTTATTGACTACTGGTGTAAATGTGGAACTGAAAGAGCCAATGGATGCAAGCATTTATACAAATACATGTGTTTCTTTCAATATATATAGTAAATCACATGACAACATGAGTGCACAAGTGGTTCTTGTCTCACCGAATTTTGCCCCTCTATCTAGTTATTATGTGGCCAGGCAGTTGACTTTCCACAAGGGGCAAGTATCAACTTTAATTAGTAGAAGTATCTTGGGCTGTACTTCACAGTTGAACATCCTTGTTCATTTGTATGCTCCATAGTTCACTTCAACATCGATTTGATGTCCACGCTATATGAAATGCAGATAAAAATTTTCTGCTATATGAAATGCAGATAAAAAATTTGAACATACAGGTTTTCATTTTTGGACAGAGAAATAATCTATTAAGAATATCTGCTGTGGGAACAAACCCCTGCAGTCCTATTCATTCCCACCTTGGCTTATTCATTTCTGATGAATGTTGATTCCACAATCTCCTCTCTTATCTGCTGCACTTTGTTGTTCATTTGTAAAAGGTAGTTAAGATTTTGTAGTATGGATGCTTTATAATTTAGTGATTTGCAGATTAAAGCAGTTCTCCTTCAAGTATTGTCAATTCGGATGTTATATGATATGTTGCTTGCATCAATATATATATATATACCTACTAATAAAGAGAGAAAATTTCAGTACCACCTCTTTTTTCACCTTTTTTTTTCTGCTCACCTTTTTCTACCTGCCGCTATATGGGCCTTAATGGGCTTGTTGACTGTTGGCCGAGTTTGTTTGTTACTCTGATTTTCCTAAGGGGAACGGCCGCTGCCGCGATCGAGCCGAGAGAACTCACCCGTGATAAGCAAAGCAACATCTCGATCCATCGGTTTAATTAAATCGCCTATTGTTTCTTGTGACTTGAACGTGACTGCACCAGGGCCTAGGGCATGTTTCTTTTTGGTGTGCGTGCTCGCTAGAATATGTGAAGCCACAACATTTCCATAGACAAAGCCTACCTACATATTTTTTTCTTTCTTTTTGATTTTATTAAAAAAGGTCCCCAAATTAGGTTGGCCACGAGCCCACCAGCCTATCACCAAATGTTTTTTTTCTATACCTACTAATAATGGTTTTGTTGTATAGGTATGAATACCTGGACCGCTTCATCCGGCGGAGATTTCAGCCTAATACGTTCAAATTTGTTGCCTCAAAAGTTGCCGCGGATGGTTTACTCTTTGGACCATTAGACCTCCTCCTGTTCTTCTCATATGTTGGTCTCGGTCAAGGGAAGGAGCGTAGAGCAGGTGAAGGAAGGTGTGAAAAGGGACTTCATTCCCGCTCTGGTGTTAGGTGGAACCATTTGGCCTGCTGTGCAAATCGCAAACTTCCGCTTCATCCCCGTGCGGTACCAGCTCCTGTATGTGAACTTGTTCTGCCTCTTGGACAGTTGCTTCTTGTCATGGATTGAGCAGCAGGGAGACGCTTCCTGGAAGCAGTGGTTCACGTCGTTCCAGAAAATCGAAGACCAGAAGAGTAAGGTTTGATTTGGTTACTATGTATGGTTCGTTTTCTGGATCAGTACCTGTAAACTCTGGTTGATCCAGGAAGATAATGGTAAAAAGGAGAGGTGTCTGGCAGCAAACTGTTTAAGTGAATTGCGATGCCAGCAAAGCTGAACATTGATATCGTTGTAGAGAATTCTTTTTTAATCTTTGACCGGGAGGAAACGTTTGCTGAATTGCTCTGTTAAGTGCATGTTTTACTGATGTGTTAACTTTCGTTTGGGGTACGTTGGTCTCGAAGTGATTCGCTGAGCAATGTTATTGTTGGTAAGCTGAAGATGCTTTGGCATGCCCTGAATTTGCAGCATACCTGCACCCTGCAGTGCTAGCATAGAAAACGCCTGCCTGCGTTGTGCTGTATCAGGTGCTGGTGTAGAGCTTTAACCGTGAAATGTTAGGCGTTTATCTCCGGCACCTGAATAAGGCAGATGCATTTTAGTTGTTATCAGTCTAAACACCTGCTGAGAGGCAATCTGATTGCGTGATTCAGGGCTGATGTGTGATGAGCACTAAACTAAACTAAACCATGATAATGGTTGAACGAACCAATGTGAACTCGCGCCAAGGGAAAAAAAAATGAACAAATCAGTTATAGCCAGTGTTTAAAATCGTGGCCTATGACATTAGCGACCTGCCTCCTCAATTAGCTAATCGTTGGAATCATGCTATAATCGACTACTCATTGGCTAAATCATTATGCTATATAATCGTTGACTAAATCATGATACAACTGTTAAATTGTTAACTTCCGGCCCAGGGAAACATACCATTGTCTGATTTGTGATTAATTGCGTCCAGACCACACGTCTCCATTACAACTGGAGAAGTGATCAAAATCAAAGGCCTAGCTCTGCACATGCAAAACGTTTGACCAGTGTGGAAAACATGAGCTGACTTACTGTTTTGAGCTTTGGCCACTGTAAACTTTGATGCCTCTGTTCCTCATTTCAGAATTTAGCTGTATATCTATACGCGTGTCGTTCAGCGCAATGCTCGCATGAATATTGGACCTCCATACATCCATCCATCGCCACCGAACGAACGGCGGGCCCAACCGCGGGGAACGAGATCCTCTGCACTTGTTCCCATTGGACTGGCACCATAACTACAGACTGTCAATCCATTGCGGCCAGCCCACCCTACGCTCGTCCAGGATCACTGATTGAGTGGACCGTGCGGCATGCCCGAGTCGCGGGGAGCGTGAGAAGCGTGATCCAGATCCAAAGTGGAAGGCGCTGTTGGTGCTGCTCAACAAGCTCGAGAGACGCCCGGTCGACACGGCGTTCTGCACTCCATCCCAGAGCTAAAGAGCAAGTTCCGGATGCACTTCGAGACGCCGGTTCTCCCGCAGACCACAGCGCTACGAGATCTTCCCCATCTTTGTGGGCGGTGCGTTGGCGGCACCCGGTGGGGAGATCCAGATCTGGAGCCTTAGACGCGGACACGCCCGTCGTCCACCTTCGTCGCGCACTAGTTTTACTTTTTTAGTACATCCAGATCGCACCACCGTTGGCCGGTGATTCTTGTCAAGGTGTTTTAAACGCCTTCGGCCAATTCTTTTGGGCTAAGATGTGCGACGTGTAAAAACTCTAACTTCCTTTAATAGAATACGTGCCAACGGCACGCTTCGAAAAAAAAAACTACAGACTGACGTTGTAAGCCGGGCCGTGCCCAGCTGGGCTTCGTGCCTGGGCCGTTTTTTTCGTGTCGTGCCGGCCCGGTAAGTAAGGCCTGCGAATGCTCTTGGGCCAGACAGAGGCCCGCTTGACATGAACAAGAGTCGGAGAGAGGAACGTCGCCGCTCGCCGTCGGGCCATCTTCTTATTCATCTCCGGCAAGGTCGGGCAGGTGACTGACGCGGATGCAGTTTATCAGGCGAGCAGATCACTAGTATCTTTTAACATGGGCGTCCCACGCTGTGGCAGCCTAACAAGCCATGCAAGCCAAAACAAAATGGCTAGTTTTGGCAACAATTCCGTAGGAAGTTTTAGAAACAAAGATACCATTTGTATGTCACAATGAAGGGGCAATAAAGTAGATATCCCTCTCTGTCTCATAAAGAAAGACACTATAGGATCTCTAGGACACATTAACCATGATGAAGCAAAATGACCTGAATACACACTGATGAAAAATACTAAATTAACAGTGATGTACAGTATCGATAGAATGCTAAACACTACTAGAATACCTTCCTTTGTTGGGACATATCAGCAAATTTTGCTTTATAGGACGACGGAGGGAGTAAATCTCAAAATTTGCCATTAGATCTGGACTAACAAATAACAAGAATTATATTTTTTTTTTTTCAAGATCACGCCGAAGCCCGTTTTTTCATTAAACCGAAAGAGTTTTATACATTGCAACGCAACATCGAGAAGTCACATGGTAACACCATGATTACCAAGAAGCCAACCCCTACCAACTACTGGACGTAATAACCGCTAAATGAAAGAGAGCTTGCTTAAAATACCCTCAGCTCTTAACAAAAATGGCAGCAGGTTTGAGTTCATCGTAAAAACGAAATAACCAAGGGTTCATCATCGTGTAGAATAAACATCTCAATAGCAATTGCAAATAAGAAGCCCAGATCAACAGATGACAGTCCGCAGATGCACCAGTGAACTCCCAAACCTAGAAGCAGCAGTTGCAGCAGAAGTTGTCCTTGCAGGTGCAGGAGCAGTCCCGGAAACACTCGAGGCTGAGGCATGGTACATCCTTACCGTCTGCCTCTAATATTTTCTTGAAGATCAGCCACGCCAAAACCAGCATATTCCCCATGAAGCCCACCACCGATCCAAATACTGTACCAACCAGCTGGCCAACCGATAGACGTGATGCAGGCGCCGGAGCCGCCGCCAGCGGGCCGCCGGCGCAGAGGCTGGACGCAACGGTCCTGTACACGCCATCTGTGGAGAGTATAACACCCTCCTTGTTTTGGTCCTCGGCGAAGGAGACGACGACGATGGGACCGGCTTGGCAGGGCATCGGGCTGGTCCTGGAGCAAGCGACGATCATTCGGGTGGTCGTGTGGTGGCCGCTGCTTGGCCTTGGCGGCCACCCATGGTGGTGGCCCAAATTGCAGAGTTGTACGCATAGAAGAACCTGTATTATTATTATGTATATATATGCGTTATTGCAGCCACAGGAAATTAAGCTCGTCACTAAAGATGCTATCTTATGGTGAAAATTAAAGAATATGAATATCGACCGAATGCATAATTCGTTGTTCCATTAGTACTCCTTCCGTCCTTTACATGTCATTCCAACTTTTTTAGAGATCGAGTCAAAACATTTCAAGTTTAATTAATTTTATATAATAGATAACAACATTTATGATGTTAAATAAGTAGTATTAGATTCTTTATTATTTGATGTCATAAATCTTTGTGGTTCTCTTTATAGCTTTAGTAAAATTTAAAATGCTTTGACACTTCAATAAAATTGAGACAACTTATAATTTGGTATATGGATAAAGTAGCGTCTAAGTAAGAAAGCGCATGTATGTACCTTCCGCTTATGGAGGCGTCAGCTGAACCTTGATATTGAGACCCCAGACAATGGTCGCCGTCGACGTTCCAGCTGTCGGACGTTCGAGGTCGAGGACAAGAACTGATGTGGCTAAGGATGTGCTGTTGTCAATGATTGAGTATACCCGTTCTCGTTGTGTCTGCAGATCAATAGTACTTTTGTTTAGATATTATTATTGAGTTGCATGCATCGACTAGCTAGTTGACACACAAAACCTTAATAAGGTAATAAGGAGAGACCGATAATTCACTTATATTTCAACATATACACATGCATACCTCATCAATGTTCGCACAGTACAAAGTGCCATAATAATCCAAGGCACACCCCCTTGGGATGTTGAGACCAGAGAAGAAGACCTCAGCGCCAGTTCCTGAAAACCGTAGATATTATGGGTATATATGTTTGGTATAAGAAATGACATGGTTCGTCTCACTTTATTCTGAAATGAAATAGCTAGATTGATCTATCATCTATCACATATTACCATCTTATTCATCACAAAGCTAATAACTAATGTATATGAGGCATATTTGATTATACCAAATTTTTTGCGATATAAACTCATAATGCATCATCTCAGTGGGTTTTTCAAAACAAACACATATATTTATTCATGAGAATCGAGGGGAACTAGTGTACTTGCTTGGGGTAATATTATTATGGCCTTGCTAATTAAATTCGTATGTTATTATACTCCTATATATATAGAGTACAATGGTAAGTTGGTGGTGTTACCTGCAGGGACATCATGGTCCACGTGGAGCTGGAGAATTTTCCCTAGCAATGAACTCTTGTTTGATGAGACCAAATTAGCCGAAACGGCATGCCCGGTAACAAGGTAAAGGGATGGATCGTTGGGCATGAAGAAAAGTTGGCCTCCATGGTCAAGCACTGACAACCCAGCCTTGTCCGCCGGTAAGTCCATCGAGAACACCGTGGTACGCTGCTTGAGATGGAAATGAAAGCAGACATATTAAAGGAAATTAGGACCAACTACATAGTACTATGATTACATATGATTGATCAGGATCCATTACAGTAGATATTCAGATCAGGAGGAAGAGGAACTGGATCACAATGCAAGCAGGAAAATTAAGCTATATACGCACCTCGAAACCAAGTTCTCCCGGGGAGAGCTCCTCTACCATGAGGATGGCACCATAGTCGTCATCGGACTTGGTGGTGGTGTAAGACACGAAAAGCCGGCCATTCATGCGCGGGCGAGAAACCACACTAACCAGGCCGCGTAGGCCACTCGCCTCGTCGTAGCGCACAAGACCGGAGAGGTCAATGAACGGGCTGTTCACTCGCATCCCAGTCATCTGCATCTCCGCCGCCGCCGGCATGGACGCCAACCACACCTCGCCCTGCTGGTTCCACAAGAAGACACGGCCTGACCCATCCGGTACCACGAACAAGCCGCTGTAGCTCACTGCTGAAACCTTCTCAAAACAGATGCTATTGCTAGGTAACGCAGGGGCAGAGCTACGAGACAGGTGTACGGTGGAGCTCGACAGCAAAGCCTGAGCCAAGGCAGCGCACGGCGCAGGAAGTGAGGTGTAATCTGGGATAGAAGCTGCAGGGAAACATACCTGCGCGCAGGGAATGGTATGATACAAAAAGAATTAGCAGCTTAGTAGTTAAGAAATGCTAGCAAATGAATAAGGTGCTATAGGCTGATAGAATCAAATCTCAAAGTAATCTTATGTGTTATCTAACAGATTTTACTATTGTTACTCGGCCTCTTTATTTCGAAGTGGGATTTCTAACAACATGATGGACAATATGTGCAAGCTTTCTTATTACAATATATGCTAATTGGGCGCTTCTCTAGGAAGCCCAGTTAAGCCTAGACTAGACAAAGGCTACAATAATCATCAAAGGTTTTGTATATACTCATTAGTATGTCAATCTATACAAGTACAGAACAGGTTAAATAAAATAATATGAAAAGAAGAGTGTGTTAGGGTCTTTTAGGGGGCTCAACACTATATCCCAGCAGTTTGAATACTACACATGATTGAGTATTGTTGTGCGAGTGCATTTCTTTCAGCAAAATACATTAAAAAGGGCATCATCCTACAGACTACTTTATCAAAATGCAAAATATCTTTGACATGAATGTAAATTTCCCATAAGTTTCTTCCATTCATGATTCCCAAATTTTACTGGTGCATGCAAGGGATGATGATGAGCTGCTTAGTATCTCTAACTAGTCTCTATATTAATCCTAAAAAACATGCATAGCAATTCGTACCTTTTACTTAACCATTAATAGGCCGCTTGACTATACATTGGAGTTTGAACACCAAACTAAACTATAAAGCATGTATTTTGCTACCAAGAAACAAGGAAATGTAACTCACATAAGGCTCTAATTTAGAATAGGAACATAATAAAAAAAGATGTTTATTTACAGACACAGGCATTTCAAGAGAAGTTCTATTATCCCTCAATACCTTTTCTAAAAAAAGATAGCGTTAGCCTGTCTACTTGCACGGGTTTGCTATATAGAACAGCTCAGACACTAACACACAAGCAAAGAATGAATAAGCAAGCTCCTGTCAAGTTTAGTATCCCCTAACTCATTTTCTCCTTCTTTGTCTCCTGGATCTCCTGCCCCAAAACAATCCTCTGCTGCCTTATCAGTCAGCAAACTTTTTTTTCATATTCCAGTTACTTTTTATATGTAATCCACTAGTTTTTAGTGGCAAGTTGCCAGTAACCAATATAATTAAGTTTTTCGCTACATCAGTGAAGCTTATGGTAGTGTGGTTTGACTAACTTTTCATCACTATCAGTCAACTCTTTTAACTGCGGACAGAAGCCTATAGGTTTGGCAGTTCTGGAGCTGCAAGATAAGAACAAATGCATTTCACCAAAACGGTTTGCCAAGAAAGAACAAACAAGGTGAACCAAACCACTTCGCTAAAAAAAAAAAAACACGCAACACAATTCAAACTTAAAGAAAAATTATTTAAGACTGTGCGTCATTAACAACACTGAAATCCATTTGTTATTAAAACCAAAAAGTTTCAAATGCTCTAGGAGTTTCGTAGAAAACAATTTACAATCTTTATTACGAGTGTAACTAGACAATTACAATCCAATAGATGAATGTAAACCAATTTGGTGGGTCAATATAATCAAAGAAGCAGCAGGACCAATATGAATGCTGAAGCTCTAAGTTCTATATAAAAAAAAAACAAAAAAGCCTAAGATCTCAATGCAAGAACTAGTAAGAAGTAAGTCACCACCTAGAGAACAAGACTAGTGCAATATAACATCCAAATTAAGGAAGATAATCTCTTGTAGAAGCTCCTAATCACAGCCACATGGCAGTTATAGGAATACCTCACAATCACAGATGTATCTGTAACCAAATACTAACAAGTTTTAAAATCTAACTGACAGCAAATTTGGGAAATCAATTATAGCACAGATGTCTCTTCACCTCTATTAGGCAAGCACTAGCATATGAGTAAGGCTATGGAATATGGATATATCTTATGCAAGATATTATCTAACAAGTTTACTCAACCTAAATTGAAGTGGGGTTTTAGTGTTTTACAATATGGTCAATAATTCATTTGGCCGAATAACATTATGGACAGCATGCAAAAAGCTTACTACAATATATGTGTTGACACCCAAAAATGGCATAGGCTAAACCACCGCAAAATTCCAGACTTAGCCATATTTTGGAGGTCCAAGTCACCGCAAATTTCCGGACTTAGCCAAATTCTCGAGGAGGGTCGAAAAGGGCTTTTCGGAATGTGACCGGACTCACCGGCGCGGCGTCCCAGTCCGTCAGCGCGTCCGGTCGGCCGGCTGGAACAGGCCGGATTCGGGACATCGACCGGACGCGCCCGTGCGTCCGGTGCAGCGTCCGGTCCACAGGCGTCCGGTCGGTCGCCTTGGCCTTGAAGTCATTTGCAGACCTCTGCCGGGCGCGTTGACCGGAGCGTCCGGTCGAGGGGCTCGACCAGCGTCCGGTCAGCCCGACGCGGCTCCGTCCGTCTGAGATCGAACCGATTTGTTTCCAATCGTGTTTTGGTCGGTTTTTGGTACTTGGAAACGTCCAAGGACGGTTTCCTAAAGGGATAAGACCACCCCCTCTATATAATAAAGAGGTTTATGGCCGATTTGACCCCATCTACATCCAATCGTCACAACACATCTACCAAACCCTAAATCCTCTCCTCTTCTTCTCCTTCTTCTTCGCCGCGCCGATGCCATGAACGGAAGATCGACGACAACAACGCCCTAGAGCGGTCAGGCCGGCTAGGGCAGCCCATAGCCGCTGCTCGCCCGACGGGTCCCTCCCGGGCGTGGGGGTTTCGGGTTTCAAGAGACTTCGCGGCGTGTCTTATGATCGCGCTCCCGACGACGTGTCTTGCGTGCGCGCTCATCGTTGGAGGCACAAGGTCCAGTGTGGATATCCCTAGGTGCTTGCCGATCCCTGATTTTCGGCTTGCCCTTCGTAGAGCGATCTAGCTCTTTATTTGGTGTGTTACCGATTTTATCGTCAACAATATGATATAATTGGATGCTTCTCTAGAAAGCCCAGTTAAGCCTAGACAATGCTATAATAATCCTCAAATGTTCTGCAATACTCATGAGAGTGTTGTTGACCCATAGAAGTACAAAAGAGGCTAAATACAATATAAAAACAATAGTGTGTTGGGGACAGGCATTTCATGAAGTCGTATTTTTTTCATGAAGTCCTATTATATCACTCCACATTTTTTATGAGGGGAAGGAGAGAAAAATATGATATTGTACCTTAACTTATGTTTTACCCTCTGATGATCATATCAATTAATTACCAGATCGTGGATCATGAACTGACATAGTCCAGCTATACATGGTACTAAATGGGATGAGGAAGTTCAGTAATAGGAAGCGGTATTACATACTTGGAGCTACCCTTAGGATTTTTTTAGTTTTGCCATTGGGATGACCTATATGGAGATGATATATTGGAACAAATAAAAACTATCGAAATCCTATATACTGCAATCCGCACATATAGAACTGCTATCATGAAACTTTGAATAATAGCACGCAAGAATGAAGGTAATAAAGAATTAATAAGAATAAAGAGATGGACGTATATAAACCAATTTGCATTGGGTCAATTATATATATAAAAACAAAGAAGTAGGAAGCTCTAGCACCCTTATTAGTGCAAAAAAGGCCAATAGCTGACGAAACAACTTTAGAAGCAACAGTCATGGCCTACTGAACACGAGAATAGAGCGATAGATTCCAAATTAAGGAAGTTGACCTCAACTTATATCACAGCTAGCTAGCCACACATGGCAGTTGACCAGTGTCCGGCCAGTTTGGTAGGAACACCTGGGAGTCACAGATGTAACCAAATAAAGAAGCGAAACATAGCAAATGTTGGAATTCATCAGTTAATAGCAGAGATGCCTCTCGGGGTCTGACCCGCGGAAGGAGGCGTCGATCTTAATTTCGCCCGCGCGAGCAAGAACCGAGAAGTTCATCATGCACCTGCAGCCCTGCCTCGCCCCCCAGTCCCCACTGGGAGCGAAGAACTCTTCTCGCTCGACCGACGCCCGGCCGTGAGTCACACGGCCGGCAGACGCAAAAACCCAAGTTCGGAAATGGCACAGCAGACGAATCTTCAAAAATAAGTGGCACAACAGAGAAAACGAAATCCACGCTGCACAGCCGACATGGATCAAACGTAACCCCAACCTAGCTAAGCTTAGTACCAGCCGTCGGTTCCCCATCCTGTTCGACGTACGCCGGCCGGAGTGGAGGGGGACCGGCGGAATCGGCGCCGAATCGGAGCGGAGATTCGCCCTATCGGACGCCATGTAGCGTGGGGAAAGGTCGGCTGAAGGAGAAAGAGTACTTACTGCAGCACAGAGTATGTTCCTGAGTAGTGGTGTACAAGACGCGGCGTGGGTGTCTTCCTTGGAGAAGAAAGCAACACGCAGGGCGGAGTCCTTGGCCCGGTCGCAGCAAGTCAGGTCGCCGATCTGGCCTCCACAAAAAGTCGAGTGGCTTTGCTCAGCGCCGTCGCCACCCCCTGTTTTGATTGATTGAACGAGTGCATGAGATAAAAAACAATTCATAATCAATCAACCAATCAGAAACAGATGGAATCGAACGTACTACTACTTTTTTAATTAAACTTGCGTGGTCCGAAGAGTATCATTATCTAATGGTGGGGAATCATGCATGCACATGCAGACTGTATACGTATACTTACCTGTCCCCGCGCAAGCCGTCGGGGCGTGAAGAGCCAGAGGACGAGCAGCAGCAACGGGTTGAAGCAGAATGATGATGAAGAGGTAAGACGACAGCAGCAGCGCCGCCGCCTGCGAGCCTGTAGTCGCCATGGATTCTGTATGGGCTGGAAGAGTGTGAGTGAAACCCTGAGATAATTGTGCAACGGGTTGGAGGGCTGGCTGGCGGCTTTTATAGCCGGGCCCGAGCACCAAGGAAGAGACGGAGTGAAACACCGTTGATTCCCTGAGATTGTGCAATCGACTCTTAAACCTGAAGAGTCGCTTAAACTACTGTCTACACGTAGGAGAGGGTGAAACATTGAAAAGGTGGAGGTGGAGATAAGGTGCCAGAGAGAGCCGGCCAGAAGCAACCCCATCCCCTCTTGCTGACACATGGGTCCATGCAATCTCACCAAACACTTCATCGTCATTGCCTTCTCCCTAACATAACAAAAAAAAAAAAGGAGCATATTTTTTAAAATCGTGGTTGACGAATAACAAAAGGCGCTATAAGAAAAGCCCCAACCCAAACTGCTTTAATCACTGAGAGGCTGAAGGACCGAAACGGCGACCAGAGGGGGGGTGAATGGGAGCCTCAATTAAATTCTTTCGAATTAGATGACTTGTAGCTCTCACGACCCCCTCGGAGCAAAAAGCACACACCACACGGTATGATCCGCGACCTTGGATGTAAGGTAGATGAGCTAGAGTTTGCTCTAGACTCACAGCGGATCAACCGGAAAACGAACGAAACAAACACGCAAGAGACGGGAAGAAAAACAGCCTCTGCGCAGTGGACCGACCGACTCACCGGCCGGACTCACTGGCGAAGTCGGTCCAGCGTCCGGTCGGGCGTCGGTCGGATCGCCCTTGCGGACCTCTCGCGCGACGCCTTGCGACCGGACCGACCGGTCGGCCTGGGTCGTGCGTCCGGCCGGAGCGTCCGGTCACCCCGGCGCGGGCGGCAAAGACCGAGGCGTCCGGTCAATCCGGGGCGCGCGTCCGGTCGTGCGTCGGTCACCCCGACAGCGCGAACAGCACCCGGCGGCGGCGACTCACCCCAAAATCGATCCAAACTCACTCAAATCGAAACCTCGGGTCACAAGAATTGAGCCATAGCATCTAGGCATGTGGGTGACCAATTCCCCCTTGGAAATTTCGAGATTGATGGAGTGAATCGAGAGAAATCGCGGATCACACGAAGAACACACCCAAAAGGTCACCTTGATCCAAAACTCACCCGATCTACGTGCTCGTGAGGAATTAGCTCAAACCCTTCGGTGGAAATGATCCTCTCACGTCCCAGCACGAATCAACGCAAGAAAAAAAGCGAGATCAAACGGTGCCAAATCGAAGAAATCGCGAAGAGAATAGGGGAGAAGATGAACTCGGGAAGAACAAGTGAAGAACTCAAAATCACAGCTCATGAACAACAAAGAACACCGATCAATCGATCCAAACGTCACCCCCGTGACGGGCTAATCACAGCTAGCCCTTGCTCACGCAAATCTTGGTACAAATCGGTGGACCTCTCTCACCTCGATCCGTAACCCTAAGCGGAAAATATGAAAATGAGAGGCAAGGGAGGATGAAGGGGTATGCCTGCGCTAAATAGCCCCCTATTCCCTCCGCCTAAACTACCCCTAGGATACATGAGTCGGTTTTGTAACCCTAAGGCTATTTCCGTCGACTACGGGTAATCTTCGATCCGACGGCCACCGCGCCTTCCTCACCGGTAGCCTTGCCTCCACGCAATCTCCCGATGCCGCCACGTGCCGTCCTTCCGTCCGCCGGAACACCGGGTTTTGAGGCACAAACCCGCTGAAACCAGCCTGTGGTTTTGAGGCCCAAACCACCAAAACCCGCCCCGTGGTTTTGAGGCCCAAACCACGAAACCCAGCGCCGATGGTTTTGAGGGCAAACCACCAAACCTCCTCGACACGTGTCACCGCCGTCTTGACCGCCCGAGTCGCCAAGTCATCCGAGCTCCCCGCTCGCACGCAGACGCCCGTCTTGACCCGATCGACACGGTCCTCGCCACGTCCTCTTGCATCCGTCGATGTCCCGGATGTCGACCACCATGGCTAGCCGCCCGGCACCCGGTCCAAGCCTCACGTCCGTCCTTCACCTCCACGGTCCGTCGGCCCGACGCGTCCTCCTTGGCACCTTCACCTCTCCGGTCGGCTACCATCTCCGAGCTCCACACCCGCACAACACGAACCAAGAGATACGTCTTGACACACTCCACGTGTGCCGGTGAACCATAGCCCGAAGCGAGAAAAGATAAAAAGAAAATAGAGAAAGAATGTTGAGTGTTGACAATCACTACATCAAAACTAAACACATTTGAGATAAATCAACCATGTGTTCGCAATCTCCCCCTTGATGAGTGCATTGTCAACATTCAACACAAAAAAACAGAATAAGATAGAAGAAAGCACATCCGGGCAAGCTAAGACAACCTAAACGGATAGCAAACATGGAGCAAAAACTTGGTTCCCAAAGACATGGGCAAAAGGCTCGACACAACCAAGCTAAACAGACACTAGTCCTGAAGAAGAGGTAGAACAGGCTCAACACCACTAGCACGGCTCCAAACCAATCTCTACCAATTTCTTTCACACACAAGCTAGACCCTCAAGACAGAGGCAAAGGCTCAACTCATCTAGCTCAAAGTGGTAAAGAGATACTCCCCTGAGTTACTCCCCCTTGACTAGTGCAATCACGAAGATACCAATTCAAGATACCAATTCACAATTCACCGTCTTTGTATCTTTCTCCCCCTTGTTGGCACATGCACTAATCAAGCGATGAAAATGCATGCAAAGTGCAATGAGTGAGCTCCAAGTTTATAGTCATCCAAATGAAAAAGATGCTCTAGGTAGTGTCATGGCAACAAAATCAAGTGCTTAACACGGTGCTCAAACCGATCAAAAGATATGAGATATGACTTGAAAGCATTTTGATTCAGTTTTAAGCATTTCAGAAAAGGTGTCCACCACAAAGAGTAGCACATAGCATAAGTAAGCTGGAAATCTACCAAGTGCTACACATGTATATCAAGAGGACTACCCCAAGCAAAGTTTATCCATCATGCCAAAGAAAGAACCAACACTTGCCAACAACATTTTAAGATTATCGAGATTTAGCGGATACAAGCATTGGTCCAAAGACATGAGTGCGAGTGGTTATCCACAACCGTCACGCCTTACTAATCAACCATGTCAAGCCTATGCATGTGAGCAATCGAAGCTTAAGACAATGGTGCAGGTCAAACACTACCAAGCTCGAGGTTCAACTCAAGTGCAATGAGAAGCTGTCCCAAGACTTGGATGTGGGGCGGTATGGACCCATCTCGATCTTTTCCATACACTTAGCTTAAATTTCAGATTTTAGCATATGAAAGCATGTGGTCATCTAAGCAAGTGTATAACTCGAGTGAATGAGACATAGTCACCTTAGCATACATGATAAGCACAAAGGATCTCAACAACTTAAACATGCTAGGAACTATCTCAATGATGAACATTTTGCAAGATTCATCGTTGTTAAGCAAGTTCACATGAAAAACAGCTTTGCTCATAACATATACCAATTGAACAGAAGGAGCACAAGTTATAAGCACCAACAAGTAATTGTTACACTAAACAGAGCATAGTCTCATTGTGATCAATATAACCAAGAAGCTCAAGATGCAAAAATGTACATGATGAATGCAATATGATACAAGATAATGCACAAAGTAAAACAAACCTAGCACTACATCTGTACATCAACTACAAAGCTACCCCTCAAAAGGGATAGCACACGCCCAACTCTCCTCGAAGCTGGACAAAACGGACTTGATCTAATGGCTTGGTGAAAATGTCCGCAATCTGTTGCTCTGTGTACACATGCTGAACATCTATATCCCCTTTCTCCTGGTGATCTCTCAGAAAGTGATACCTCACCTCTATGTGTTTGGTCCGAATGCGGGGACTGGGGTTTTTGGCTACACTCACAGCTCCCATGCTATCACACAACAAGGGTACACGTGAAAACCTCAACCCAAAGTCTCTCAAAGTGGCAACCATCCACAACAGCTGGGAACAACAAGCAGCAGCAGCAACATACTCTGCTTCAACAGTCGACTGAGCGACACCGGGGCCGCTTGCGAGGCGACCAAGACACAAGAGAAGTACCAAGAAACCGACAAGTACCGAAGTGGACTTTCTATGCATACGATCACCAAAGATAATCGAATCGAAATAGCCAACCGGGGAGAGAGTGGAAGAAGCCGAGTACCATAGGCCAAAGTCGGGGGTAAACGCAAGTACCAAGATCCTCTTCACGGCCGAAAGTGAGAGGTCTTGTGGCGAAGATCGAAACCGTGGCGCGAGGCACACAAAGAAGCCGGATGTCGGGCGCGTCGCCGTCAGGTACAAAGCAATAACCGATCATGCTTCAGACTCCCTTTGGTCCACGGCTTCTCCATCCTTGTCTTCGCCCGGGGGCCGCCGCCGTCGACATGGGCGTCGAAAAGAGGCTTGGCCTCACCCATGCGAAACTTGCGGATCATGTCCTTCGTGTACTTGCCCCGGTGTACGAAAAATCCCATCCTTGGTTTGCTTGATTTGAAGTCCAAGGAAGTAGGTCAACTCGCCCATCATGCTCATCTCGAACTCCCCGCTCATAATCTCTCGCAAAAACTCGATACCATAGCATGTGAAGAGCCACCAAAGATGATATCATCCACATATATCCGGACTAGGAGTATGTCATTGCCCTTCCTAAGCGTAAAACAAAGTCTTGTCTACAGCCCCCATCACAAAACCCTTAGCTAATAGGAAAGCTTTCAGTCGCTCATACCAGGCTCTAGGGGCTTGTTTCAGGCCGTACAAGGCCTTGTACAACTTGTACACATAGTCTGGGTGTTTAGGATGCTCAAACCCCGGGGGTTGCCTCACATACACCTCCTCCTCTATGAACCCATTCAGGAAAGCACTCTTGACATCCATCTGGAAGAGTTTGAAACCCTTCGAGGCCGCGAAAGCAAGCAAGATCCTAATGGCTTCTATGCGGGCTACAGGAGCAAAAGTTTCCTCATAGTCTATTCCCTCTTTCTGACAAAACCCCTGGGCAACTAATCTGGCTTTGTTTCTCACAACCACCCCATCCTCACTCTGTTTGTTCTTAAACACCCACTTGGTTCCTATGGGATGACACTGAGCTGGAGGTGGCACTAAGACCCAGACTTGGTTTCTCTCAAAGTTTTGCAACTCTTCATGCATGGCATTGACCCAATCCGCATCAGATAGAGCTGTGTCAACATCTTTGGGCTCAATAGTGGAAACAAAAGCGAGTGAGCAAAGTGACACATAGCATAGGTTTTGGAACGAGTTACCCTTTGATCAAGTCCTCCGATCATGGTCTCCCGGGGGTGACGACGCTGAATGTGCTTTGGCGCCGTCTTGCGCCGAAGATGTCGCCTCCCCTCGACCGAACGGAACCTCCTGCGGTGCAGCCGTCTCGCCACTGAGGAGGCTGCTCCCACCGGACCCCGTGAAGTAGTGGTAGTAGAGTCCGGTCCGTGGGCGCCGTCGCCGCCGCAGGTCGACCGGGGCAAGCGGTGGAGTCGCTTCGGGATCACCCCAGCCAACATCTTCCTGCTCCTCCTCCACAAAGATGCTCGCTCCAACTCTTCCCTTCCCGCACACTCAAAAACCAGAAGAAGAACAAGGTGCAGTTTCATCGAAGGTTACCTCACACGTCTCTACAACGCTAAGTTAGTCTCAAGGTTGAGAACCCCGTAGGCGTGTGAGTGCAAGGCATAACCAAGAAAGATACCATCAACGGATCGAGACTCGAATTTGTCAAGGTTACCTTGCTTAAGAATGAAGCACCCGCATCCAAACACACGGAAGTGACTCACCTTGGGCGTCTCCCAAACCGCAACTCATATGATGTCTTCTTGGTGAAAGCACGGAGGAAAATGCGGTTGGAGACATGGCACGCCGTGTTGATTGCCTCGGCCCAATACTTCCTCGAGTCTTGTGTTCATCAAGCATGGTCCTTGCCATCTCCACAAGCGTCCCGTTCTTCCGCTCAACAATCCCGCTTCTCACTGTGGAACATAAGGGCTAGAGAACTGGTGCTCGACACCCAAGTTAGTGCAAAGAGACTCAAACCGAGAGTTTTTGAATTCGTGCCATTGTCACTTGCGAATCGCCGAATGGTCAGTATCTGTCCTTTCAGTCCTTAGTCTCAAAATCAAATCACGAGCAAAACCAAAAAGCCTCATCCTTGCCCTCCATGAAAAAAGACCCAAGAGTATCTCGAAAAATCGTCAACGATCACTAGACAATACCACTTCCCACCCACCGACCTCACCCGAGATGGACCAAGCGTGTCCATGTGAAGAATCTCTCCGGGTCTAGAGGTCATGATCCGAGTTTCTCACCGGGTGGTGGGAAGCGGGATACCATCTTCTTCCCGTGACGACAAGGGTGGCAAACCAAATCCTTCTCAAATTTGAGCTTAGGCAATCCTCGGATTAGATCCATTGAACTTAACCTCGCAAGGAGATCGAAGCTCAAATGACCTAGTCTCCTATGCCACTTCCACAAATCGAGGAGGACCCCGGCCAACAAGCAACAAGAGGTGCCAAAGCCACGAGAGAAATCAGCTCGAAAGACTTGCCCAAATGGCACGATCCAAAGAAATAAGATCACCACGAGTCCAAAACTCGAGAACATCCAACCTTGAAACGTACCTCATACCCGTCTCGCCATGAGCCGAGAAACATGTACGAAGGTTGAAGTGCGGGTTGGAGACGAGCGCCACATCCTTGAGCACAAAGTGGTCGTTGATCCCGATCGACCCTCGTGAAAGAATCTTCCCTCTGTTGCTGTCCCCCGAAAGTGATGTACTCTCTTGTCTTCATGGGGGTGAGGCCGGAGAACCACCGAGAGTTTCCGGTCATGTGTCGAGAACAACCGGAGTCAATGAGCCACATGTCCTCCAAACCTTCCACTGCATCAACAATAGAACATGGGATGAGCAAATGGCACAACACTCAAGTTAGTATACTCGAGGAGAATACCAGTGTTGACCATTTTGCGCAAGATAGGCGTTAGGCAAAACAAACATCCCATGACCCTTCTTCCCAAAGTGCTCACCACGCACAACAAAGCGTGGTGCACTCCTCCTATCAAACTCAAAGCTCCCAAAGCGAGGATCAACATTCACTCGCGGAGCACGACCGCCAAACGGTCTCACAAACCGTGGCCCAAACCTCTGAGACCTCCTACCTTCAGGCCTAGCAAAGCGCCTCACGAACCGATCGCACACCCCTCTCATACAAGCCAAGTGGTGGGTGGTACATGTCACGGTTCTCAAACTCCACTCTACGCTTAGCATCCCTCTTCCTTCTGAAGCAAAACTCAACCAAGTGACTATCTCTCTGGCAATACTCACAGTGATACCTCACCTCTCTCTTGGGTGGTGGTTGGTTCACTCTCTTGGGTGGATGGTTCACTCTTGTTGTGGTCTTGGCTTTAGGAAGGGTTTCCTCAGGGATCCTGGGCAAGGTGTCAAGTGGGTTCTTGAGGTGGTTCGGTTTGGGAAGCCATACTTGTTTGGGAGGTGGAGTCTTGGTGGGCTCTTGAAGAATGCCATTTTGCACAATGGGTTGGGTAGGCTTAGGTGGGGTGCTCTTGGTCAACTTGGGAGTGTTTGTGGGTTTCTCACTCGGGCTCAAACCACTTCCTTGACCAACCTTTCCATAGATAACTTCACCCTTCCCACCTATAGCAAAGCCTAATCCCGATGTGTCAGTCCCCCTCTTGAACTGACTCATCATCATGCCAAGCTGCGGCTCTCCACTAGACACCCAACTCAGGACAGAGCGAAGATATGTGATTTCCTCTTCAACTCTCCCCTTGTCATGCCTGCAAGACATGAGCTCCAACTCCAAAGCTTCACACTTAGCATATTTCAGCACAGTGCTATCTGAGCTGGCCTTCTCAAGCACAGCAAGCTTGGCAGCCTTCTCTGCCAACTCAGATTGCAAGCCAGGACATGACTTGCACGCACTCAACAACATAGGCCTAGCCTTCAGCTCAACATGCTCATCTAACAAAGCGTAATACTTGGACCAAAAGACATGATACTAGACATATGCACAAAGACAAGCATCACACTCCGTCTCATCGAAAACAAAGAACCGGCTTCCTAAGCAACTCTATCTCAGTCACCGCCATCTCCCACTTCTCCTTAAACTCTTTTCTCTCCCTAGCGGCACGCTTAAGCAACTTCTCTTGACAAACAAGCGCCTCGCCCAAAGAGTCAACCTCATCAGAAAGAGATTCGATTGTAGGAGGTACCTCGGAGGAAGGAGAAGAAGAGTCGTCGGCGTGTGCCTTGACGCTGTCGGTCACCGCTCCATCGAGTGCCATGGTGCAGAAGCCCTCGGACTTGGAGTTGGTGAAGAAGCAAAGTCCATTGAACTTGTCCTCGACCTTGCGCTCGGACTCCTCATCGCTTGAAGAAGATTGCCCGTCCGAGGAGTCGTTGTCGAGGTCGCTGAGGGAGGCAAGGAAGGCGTGCTTGTGCTCCTTGGCACGCTTGAGGTACTTCTTCTTGATCGCCTCCTTGTCGAATCCCTTCTTGGACTTGTGCTTGCCGGAGGTGTACTCGCGCTTGTCCTTGCGCTTGTCGGCGTCGTACTTGCTGGAGTAGTACTTCTCGCCGGAGTACTTGTCCTTGCTCTTCTTGGGGCAAAAGCGGCAACGAAGTGGTCCTGATCTCCGCACTCGAAGCATCCGCCCTTGGAAGCACCGCCACGCCGACGGTTCATGCGGTTGTTGTGGAACCATGAGAATCGGGCCGATGACTAGTGCAAGCTCATCATCCCCAAGGCTCTCCATCTGCTCCTCTGTCACGCACAACAAGGAAGACAAGGCGAAAGAAATCGTGAAGGGTTAGCAGAAGAACTGGAACCGCTCTTACCAGAGACGAGTGCAACATTCGGGCGCAGATGGGTTCTTGAGCTTCGCTGGATCCGGGCCTCAATCTCGAAGACTTGAGCTTGTCAGAGCTCGTCGGGAGTGAGGGTGTCGTAGTTGGCGGACTCCATGATCGCGGACACCTTCACATCCCACACCTTCCGATCCGTAGCGTACAAGAGCCGCATCGCCTTCGTGCTCGTCCAACCTCTCCGAAGGCTTGTTCGCACGAAGCTTGTTGCGAGATCGTCGAAACCTAGCAAAGAGAGAATCGATGGTCTCGCCATCAAGCCGGATGAGGTTATTGTACTCTCTCTTGTAGGTTTCGTAGAGGCGAGCCTTGACTTGTGGGGTTCCCTCATGGTAGCTCTCTAGAGTCTTCCACACCTCTCTAGCATCTCACAAGTGGCTACCCTCTCAAACTCGCTATCCTTGAGGCTAGAGAGAACAAGACACTTCTCGCTCGGTTGTTGGCATTGTGTTGGGCTATTTGATCCTCACCCACTCGAGCGGCAAGCACTTGGTAGTTCTCGTCCTCAACGATCTCCCACACTCTCCAATCTATCCGCATGAGATGCGCTTGCATCTTAATCTTCCAATAGGGATAGTTGGTGCCATCGAACTCCGGAGGCTTGCCACCAAAGTGACCAAACCTCTCCATGTCGCCTTCTGCGGATCAAGAACCGGTTAAGGTGGATTTGATCCTTAACCTGCTCTGATACCAATTGAAGGACCGAAACGGCGACCGAGGGGGGGGTGAATGGGAGCCTCAATTAAATTCTTTCGAATTAGATGACTTGTAGCTCTCCACGACCCCTCGGAGCAAAAAGCACACACCACACGGTATGATCACGACCTTGGATGTAAGGTAGATGAGCTAGAGTTTGCTCTAGACTCACAAATGGATCAACCGGAAAACGAACGAAACAAACACGCAAGAGACGGAAGAAAAACAGCCTCCGAAGAGTGACCGGACTCACCGACCGGACTCACCGGGCGAAGTCGGTCCAGCGTCCGGTCGAGGCGTCCGGTCCGATCGCCCTTGCAGACCTCTCTCGCCAGACGCATCGACCGGACCGACCGGTCGGCCTGTCGTGCGTCCCGGCGGAGCGTCCGGCCACCCCGGCCCGGCGGACAAGACCGGAAAGGCCCGGTCAATCCAGGACGTGGCGTCCGGTCGTGGCGTCCGGCCACCCCGACGCAAGGCGCGAACAGCACCCGACGGCGGCGACTCACCCCAAAATCGATCCAAACTCACTCAAATCGAAACCTCGGTCACAAGAATTGAGCCATAGCATCTAGGCATGTGGGTGACCAATTCCCCTTGGAAATTTCGAGATTGATGGAGTGAATCGAGAGAAATCGCGATCACACGAAGAACACACCCAAAAGGTCACCTTGATCCAAAACTCACCCGATCTACGTGCTCGTGAGGAATTAGCTCAAACCCTTCGGTGGAAATGATCCTCTCACGTCCTAGCACGAATCAACGCAAGAAAACGAGATCAAACGGTGCCAAATCGAAGAAATCGCGAAGAGAATAGGGGGAGAAGATGAACTCGGGAAGAACAAGTGAAGAACTCAAAATCACAGCTCATGAACAACAAAGAACACCGATCAATCGATCCAAACGTCACCCCCGTGATAAGGCTAATCACAAAGCTAGCCCTTGCTCGCAAATCTTGGTACAAATCGGTGGACCTCTCTCACCTCGGTCAGAACCCTAACTCGGAAAATATGAAAATGAGAGGCAAGGGAGGATGAAGGGGTATGCCTCGCTAAATAGCCCCCTATTCCCTCTCCGCCTAAACTACCCCTAGGATACATGAGTCGGTTTTGTAACCCTAAGGCTATTTCCGTCGACTCGGGTAATCTTCGATCCGACGGCCACCGCGCCTTCCTCACCGGTAGCCTTGCCTCCACGCAATCTCCCGATGCCGCCACGTGCCGTCCTTCCGTCCGCCGAACACTTCGGGTTTTGAGGCACAAACCCGCGAAAAACGCGCCTGTGGTTTTGAGGCCCAAACCACCAAACCCGCCCGTGGTTTTGAGGCCCAAACCACGAAACCCGCGCCGATGGTTTTGAGGGCAAACCACCAAACCTCCTCGACACGTGTCACCGCCGTCTTGACCGCCCGAGTCGCCAAGTCATCCGAGCTCCCGCTCGCTCGCCTCGCACGCGCCCGTCTTGACCCGATCGACACGGTCCTGCCACGTCCTCTTGCATCCGTCGATGTCCCGGATGTCGCCCACCATGGCTAGCCGCCCGGCACCCGGTCCCTCGGTCCAAGCCTCACGTCCGTCCTTCACCTCCACGGTCCGTCGGCCCGACGCGTCCTCCTTGGCACCTTCACCTCTCCGTCGCCTACCATCTCCGAGCTCCACACCCGCACAACACGAACCAAGAGATACGTCTTCGACACACTCCACGTGTGCCGGTGAACCATAGCCGGCGAAAAAAGATAAAAGAAAATAGAGAAAGAATGTTGAGTGTTGACAATCACTACATCAAAACTAAACACATTTGAGATAAATCAACCATGTGTTCGCAGAGGCCGTCTACGAATCCTCTCCGTGAGGTTGTGAATGCAAACTTGCTTTACATCCCACAAACATCCCACAAAAGCGAGTGCCTCGATTGCCACCACATAAGAAAAGGACCCCGAGCATGCACCTTCGTATTCTATATACCATCAGCCCCCGATCACCGAGAGGCCGTGTTTGTTGTTCTACTTTGTTCGGTTCGGTGCATGTAAAGTTTGTTGGTGTACAATCTTATCCGGGTTTATTAACCTCACGGAGGCTACTGTTCAAAAACCACTCTTATACGAGCCACTACAAAATTGCCTCAAACACGCGAACTCTCCTATATATTTGCCACTTTTGCTGATGTAGCGAGCCACGTAAGCATGCCAGGCCTGGCAGCGTGCCTGGTGCCCTAACTTGACACGGGAAAAGACATTTTTGCCCATGTGTTTCTCTCCCTCCCTTGGGCGACGCGTTGGCCCCACATGTCAACTCTTCCTTCAACCTCCGGCCATTGCACGTGAACCAAGTTTCGCCGCCCGGTGGCTTGCAAACCCAACTGCTTTTGATCGTTTGTGTTGTGTGCCGTGTGATCTCTAGACTAGCCCTTGACATGTGCCGAGGCCCGTGCACGTACTCATCATGTAGGACTAGAGGTTGTTCGTCCGTCCCCTAAAACATGAAACGAAGAGTTGACATGTGGGGCCAACGCGTTAGCCAAGGGAGCATATTATTCACGTGCAATGGCTGGAGGTTAGAAGGAAGAGTTGACATGTGGGGCCAACGCGTCAGCTAAGGGAGGGAGAGAAACATATGGGCAAAACTGTCTTTTCCCGTGTCAAGTTGGGACACTCAGGCACACGCTGCCGCGATGTAATGCCTACATGGCTCGCCACGCCGCCAGAAGTGGTAAAAAGATAGGACCTGTTCTTGTGTGTTTCGGCAATTTTGCAAAGGGCTCGTATAAGAGTGATTTGTGGAGTAGTGGCCTCCGTAAAAAACCCCATCTTATCCAGCCACGCTATCCGTCCCGTTCCCTCCCTCTCGGAAGCACTTTTTTTTAAGAGGGTAAAGTTAAATCTCACATGCTCCCAACTGATGAAGCTTCCTCCCTCCCCTCTCGCGGACGCGGACATGGACACAACAGAGGGACGGGTGCTCTAGTGCTCTAAATTTGCAGCATACCCGCACCCTTCGGTGCTAGTATAGAAAACGCGGGCCGGGGGGGGCCGACGAAAATGTTTCCGTTGGAGCCTCGTCCGCCCGACCCTCCTCCCCTGGCGATGGCGGCTCCGCCGCCCCCCCCCGGCGCCGACCCCTTCCAGCCCTTCCACCTCCCCTTCACACGGATCCGGGTTCCCCAACGCCCGATCCATCGCCCCATGCCCCTCCCGAGACGGGCCGTGCCCCAAAGACGACGGAGGCCTCGACATCTCCGCCACCATGGCCGGCCTCGCTCCCCCCGATGGCGGCGCCGCCGCCGTCGCGGGTTGGGAGCGCGTCGCCGGCCCCCTTGGCGAGGGGGTCGCGTCCACCGCCATCGCCCGAGGGACCCGTCGTGCCGCCCTCGCGGTCGGCCACGCGGGCTCCGACGCCGACACGCAGCGCCGCCTCCCCCTCCCGCTCGGGGTTTCCGGTCGAGGGTGTACGCCGATGACGCCCTCATCTTGGATGTGTACGCCGATGACGCCGACGAAGAGGTGGAAGAGGGCGAGATTGCGGCAAAGAACGCCGACACCGCCACGGCTATGCCGCGGCGGGGGCACGGGCGCCGACGACCGAGTCCCGGAGGTCGATGGGTTCGCTCTCCCCCACGCCGCCCCTTCCACCCCGAGGGCCTCGCCGCCGGGCGTTCCAAGGCACAACGGTGGGGACGCTGAGCCGGCTCCGGCGACTCGCCCCCACCGCCGCACGTGGCAATGCGTATCTAGATGCTTTCGTCGGGCCATCAAGACCCCACGCCCCGAGCGATGTGGTGGTCGGTGCGCAGCCGGGCGCCGAGGCGGCGCCGGGCTCGTCGGTCCAATCCCGCACCGACACGGGCGGAGCGGGTGTCCGCACTTCCGCCTCGGTCTTCAGCAGCGACGAGGGCCCCGGTGCGCCAAAGACTTGGCGAGCGCCTAGCGGCGGGCTTGCCGGTGCTCGGCAGCCTCGTCGTGACCCCACCGCCGACGTTGATGGGTTCCGAACGGTCATGAAGCGTCGTCGCCGCCGTTCCTCGACCAAGAAACCCAGCGCCGTGGCACCGTGCCGCTCGAGCTTGCGGGCCTCGCTTCAACTGCCTTTGCGCCCGACCATGTCGCCGCGCAATGTCGCCGTCGTCGTCGCGCCGCCGGCGCGGGCCGCCGGCCACCGCACGACGTGCCAAAGATCCGCCGCCGATCCGTGTCGGGCGATCCGCCTCCCCTCGGCACCAACGACGCAGGTGCCCGTGGGGGACTCTCCCCTCGTCGTTGCCGATACACATGCCTGTGGTCGGTGTCGGCCGCCCGCCCGGCGTCGTCGGCGCCGCAGCGCATGCCTCGGGGGCGCCGGCCGACGCTTGCAATGCTGCCGTTGACCCGCTTGAGCTTCTCGCCGGGCGGAGGAGTGGGGAACCCCGTCACATGGGTTGACCCCATGCTCGTTGAGCTCGCGGCCTCCTTTGCCGTGCGCCCAGCTACCTTCCTGGAGGACGTGGCCGCCCCTGTGTCTGCCGCTACGCACGTGGGTGCCGCTACAGGGCCAATGGATGACCGGTGGGCCAGCTTCATTGAGGCCGAGCTTGCCGCCCCACTGTTGGTATTTGCTAAGCCCACGAAATATTTATAATTTGTATAATCCGCAAGCACACGGATACCGATGAGCACTTCACCCGGGAGAGGGTTTAAATATCGAATCCACAGGGAAACGGGTGAGGGAGACTACGATCTATTCTTAACTCGGAGTAGCACAAGACTTAAGAAGGTTGAGGGTATAGAGAGGATTACTAAGATATCTAATTCTTATTTTGGTAAGTGATGTTGATAGTATGCTTATGGGGAAGCACCCAAGAGAAGTAAGGTCGAAACTTACTCTCCCCCGGCACTTACAAGCCCTACTAGTCCTATCCAACGGGAGATGGAATACAAAGGAATCAATGGTACTATCACTACCACGAACTACCACACTCCGGAAGGTAGGGTGTATCTACGAGATACCCGAGTCCAAACACCACGTCAAGCATCAAGCGAATAATACTCTAATCTAGGCGCCGGATTAAAGTACTCCAAAGAAACTCGTAGACCAATAAGAATAATTATAAACAATATTACTTACTAAAAGAAGAAGTAGATTACCAGAGTAATTCCAAGTGTAGATTAACTTCCACCGAGGTACAAGTATGGAGATAGCACCGACAGGCCGGTACTTCCTCCGATTCCTTCCCTCTCTCTATCTCTCTTGTTCTAAAGATTAGAACTAATGAGTTCTAATCCTTTCTTGAATGCTAACTCTTGATTAGATCTAATCTAGTTCTATTTACATTCTAATTCTACTTCACTAATCTCTAAGAGAGAGATGATCCTTACATGGGACCCCTCTACAACTGAGAGATAATGAGATAGAATGAATTGATAATGAATTAGGGTTTAGCCCTAGGGTCAGGGGGTCTTCTTATATAGGCCTTGGCGATGAACGATGACCATTGGATCAAACCGACCTTGGCAACGGTGTAGATACAACCTCAAAGTCGGTTACAAACCGACATAAAAAGACTAATCTGATTGGCCAAAAATGCCTGGCGGCCGGCCTAAAATTGCCTGGCGGCCGCCAGGTCATTGTCTCCTCTCGGCCTCTCGTCTCTTCTGGTGTCTTCTGGTATCTTCTAGAGTGTTTTAGTCCACATTTTGGGTTGAGTTACTTCACGGTCATGTCTTGTCATTGTATGAGATATATATTCCGGAACTTTCTCCATTCTTCTCTGCATTTATCTGTTAAGTCCCTGAAAATATATAAATCACCAAAGCTCATGGAATTATGTTAGTTAAACCCCTAGACTTATGTTGATATTCATTTTAAGCCCTTATTCATGTTTAATTGACTAGTAATATTATGCTATAACAAGTGTCAACACCCACCGTCCACCGTCGTGTCGGATGCCGCACCCGGCAACACCCGAGCCGTGTCGCCCATGGCTCAGGTGCACAATGAGCTCGCGGCCGCACCGAGGTCGAGGTCGGGGTTGACCTCCCGTGCTCGACGGTGGCACCGATGCTCGTGGCGACGAAGATGGGTGCACCGCACACTCTTCGAGCTCGATGCTCGTGCCATCGGTTGACGAGTTCTTAGCCGCTTTCACGGCCGCCGGAGCCCTCCATACTCTCCACACCGGTCTTGAGGAAGACGCGCCCGCCCAGACGCCTGCGTGTTACCCAAACGCAGTGCTCGGCTCGCTGCAAAGAGTGGCTCTAGGCATCCGCCAGCCGGACCGGGCAAGGAGAGTGTTGCTCAAGAAGATGGGGATCGAGGTCGAGGCCGAGCATGAGGATGCGGTCTCCTTTGACGAGTTGCAGTCCGCCTTCACGGGGCCTCTTGCGGAGGCCAACAGGGAGGGCATGGAGCGCTTCCTGCTAGGCAAGAAGCGGCGCCTCGGGGGCCCGAGTGGTTGTAGAGTGTCCTCCCGGTCTAGTCGCGGAGTTTGTTCATCATGTAATCGCCAAGTTTATTTCCGGTAGATAGGTTGTTCGTTTTCTCTTTTTCGTTTGTTTTGATGTCCACTTTCGCATCTTGTTTTCTATTTGTATTTGGATTTGGTTTCCTTCCTCTTAATGAAAAAAACGGGTGAATGGCCCGGTCGAGGAAAAAAGTATAGAAAACGCCTGTCTGCGTTCTGCTGTATCGGGTGCAGGTGAAGCAAAACTTTAACCGTGAAATGCTAGGCGTTTCTCTCCGGCACCTGAATAATAAGGCGGATGTATTTTAGTTGGGATCAGTCTAAACAACTGCTGAGAGGCAATCTGATTGCGTGATTCAGGGCTTATGCGTGATGACCACTAAACTAAACCATGATACTCTAAACAGCGTTTTAAATCGTGGCCTCTGACATTAGCGACCTGCCTCCTCAATTAGCTAATCGTCGGAATCATGTTATAATCGACTACTCATTGGCGAAATCATCATACTTTGGAGTCAGCACACGTTTTGATAAACAAATGGTACTACTACTTCACAATGTTAAAGGTGACAAAACACTGATAACAGCGGCCATTCTATCATCAAAATAGCTCCTGTCTTTTTCACTACATATATCATTCAATTTTTCTTGTTGATAACTTGTTAATTTTCAAATATTTCTGCAGCAGTCTAGTATTTCCAGGTCTCCAGGGCTCAGTTTATTTAAAAGTTTATCTCTGAAACATCCATTATCGGCCTCTTGTGTAGTTGCGAATGTTGAGTTTATGATTGTGGCATACAAATTGTTCCCCCCAATGCAAACCTGAAGAGCAGGACAGCTTTAGAGGATTTGAGCCTTTGTTAGATCCCTTTGAACCGGGGCTAGCAGGTTGCCGGGAACTTTTGTTTCCCACAGGCACAGGCATTGAACCGGGGCTGGACGCTTGTGTTTTTGACTTTTTCTCCCTAGCTTGATCGTGCATGTACACACAGCTAGCCCTGCACTGCACGATTCCTCGCGGGAGAGGGGCAACAAGATACGATGAAAAGGTGAGCGTGGAGAAAGATACAGCCAAGTGGCGACATCGATAAGAAGAAGCGCCACGCCTCCACTTGGCGGGGCCACGCCACTGGAGACACCTGTCCGCCCCAAAGCTACGGCTACGGGAGTGACGACAGTATCCGCATCAGCACCCAAGCTTCTCATTCCTTGTCTGCCATCCCGGCCCCATCCACGCGGCAACGTGCTGCGCAAGGCACTCGCGGCCGGCCGGCCTCTGTCTGAATCCCGCCCGCGAACCAAGCCATGCAAGCCAAAATGACCGGTTTTGGCAATTTTGTACAAAAAATTCTCTCTCCGATGACAATCTTCTACATGAAGTTTTTTAGGAACATGTCGTCGTTTAACTGTGTGACAATATAGAGGGGCAATAAATTAAATATCTCTCCAATATACGACGGAGAGAGTAAGGGAGACACCGTATATGATTTCTATCGCACATTAACGATGAAACAAAATGGTAGCACCCCAACACGCTGCCACATTCAACACTCCACAGCAGGCCGTCAACAACATCACCAACATCTACCAAGGTATGAATGTTTCCTCTCTAGGTAATCGGAATCAAACAAGCACAGGTTCCCACCTCCACCAACAGGAACCGGCAACGATAAACACACATGGCCTCTCGGCTACTCAAAACATGACACAAGGAAGGCTGAGGCAGCTGCAGCAAATGCCTAACCTCTCCACAGGCATCTTATGCTACACAGACGCCTCCATCTCTCTGGACTCCACTTCGCTCCAACTTCGACCCGCTAAGATAGGTATAAAATTTGTCAACATGCAGGTCAATCCAGTTAATACAATATACATCAAGGCGGTGATCAAGGATGCCTCCTCAGTCATCATGGCGGAAGCTGCAGCTCTAGCGCTGGCAGCATCGATTGCTACCATCTTGGGCTACACACAGGTCTCCTTCCTAACATATTGTAGCCAACTGCAGCACTTCCTATCGAATTCGGATGATAGCAATCCACCACATTGGAGAATGAAGGCCTTTACGCAGCAATTCGACAACTGTGCTACTAGTATTCAGCCTTATTTATTCAATATCAATCGCACCGCAAATTCAGTTGCTGACTCCTTAGCTAAGGAAGCTCATTTACAAGCTGATCATCGTACATCAGCCATGCTTGATAGAATGCTCCTACGGAGCTCACTTTTCTCGTGCCAATTACTTCAGGCACTGAATTCTGTACCAAGACCATGTACTTGGATTCTAGCAAAGATCTTGTTGTTGAAGTGAAATTATGTTCCTTGTAAAAAAAAAAAAAGATGAAACAAAATGACCCATGTACATACCGGCAATGTGATACTCCCTCCATAATGCAAATAGAAGTCTTTTTTGGACACCATTGTGCATACCAAGAAGTTATTGATTAGAGCTAATTTTTCCATGTTTACCCCTAATAAATAAGGAGACGGGAGTATAACATTCAAAAAAATCTTCTCAGCTTGTTGGCCAGCCTGACAAGTCCTGAGGCTGCTGCCTTGCGAGGTCACCGGTTCGATCCTTACCTTCTGCCAATGTGTTTTTCTGCTTTTTTCATGGGGCTGTTAGGCAGGCCGGTGGACGTCGACGCGCGTTGCCGCTGCTCCGTTTTTTTCGCCGCCCGTCTTGCTCGCGCTGGCTGCATCGCCTGGGCGCGCTGGTTTGTTCGTTTTTTTCGTTCGTTCGTTGCATCGCGCGCTTGACCGGTCATTTTGCATCGTTCGTTGCTGTGCAATAGCTACCACTCGATACTCCAGCAGTGCCAGTGCAATGGGTAGAGGAAGAAGGTCATGCTTGGCTTGACTTGAACTTTGCAACTTTCGATGGTCTTGTAGATGAAGAAGAAGAAGAAGCGGATGGCCTTGTAGAAGAAGACCAAGCCGATGGCTCTGATACGCATGACTTGAACTATCATTTGTCTCTATTTTTTTGTGTCACTTCTCATGTTCCACGGCGTCCATGAAGTTGACGACGTCGACGGCGCGTCGGCGGCGGCGGCGACGACGAAGACGGCGGCGCGAAGACGACGACGGCGGCGGCGAAGAAGACGACGACATGTGAACGGACGGGAGCGAGGATCGATGGCGAGCAGTACGCATGCTGCATGCAAACAGGCGAGGAGATTGGATACGCATGCTGCATGCAAACGGACGGGAGCAAACTCGATGCGATTAGCGTGGAGTAATTAGGAAGGTGCCGCGTAATTAAGGAGG